>QOCX01000377.1:36690-51969 GCA_005959815.1 Sarcophaga bullata | reverse complement strand
TAGTTAGAGTCGCTGTGGTACTTTGTATTCTGAGACCTTATGAGTGGGGAAGATAATTTGGTCCTTTCGTTAGAGCTAAAGAAGCGTACGAAATGGCTATTTATCTACTGGAGTTGTGTCGCATTAGAAGGAAGCAAAAATTTTCAAATTTATTGTTGGTTCTTCCATAAAGAACTCCATCTCGCTGAAAACCTTTAGCCCAAAAGCAATAAGTCTTCATTGTAACTCAATCACACTGTAATCTAGCAGAAGCTTTTCCACTTTCGAACTATATTGGAGCATAATTTGATTTAAGTGCTCAATTGAAGGGTAATGGGCATTAATCTAGACGTGACAGTTCACTTTAATTAAAGAATTAAAGAAGTATTTGCAGGATTACTATTCTCTCGTTATAAGTAATAAGTAAGTTACGTTAGCTGCAAGTCGTCTAAACAGCAATAAGTCTTCATTGTAACTCATCACACTGTAATCTAGCAGAAGCTTTTCCACTTTCGAACTATATTGGAAGCATAATTAGTTTAAAGTCTCAATTAAAGGGTAATCGCATTGGGTCTAACGATGAACAGTTCACTTTAATTAAATTTAAAAGAAGTATTGTGCAGGATTACTATTCTCTCGTTATAAGTAATAGTAAGTTACGTTAGCTGCAAGTCGTCTAAACAGCAATAAGTCTTCATTGTAACTCATCACACTGTAATCTAGCAGAAGCTTTTCCACTTTCGAACTATATTGGAAGCATAATTTGATTTAAAGTATCAACTAAAGAGTAATCGCATTGAGTCTAACGATGAGAGTTGACTTTAATTAAAGAATTAAAAGAAGTAGTTTGCAGGATTACTCTCTGGCCGTTATAAGTAATAGTGAGTGACGTTAGCAGCATGGCGTTTAAACAGTGTACTAAACGGTTATTCTCTCATAAATTGGTTTTTAGAATTTTCTATTAAAATGCTTAATGTTATTTGAACGCTTCCAATGTTTAATTAATTTTTTATTTGTTTTTTCTTTCTCTGTTTTTTATAAAAGGAAAATGAACATAATTTCCCACAGAATAATATCCTAGTAAACCTGTGTATGTATGTATCATGTATGTCCGTGTTGGCTTTAATTATTTTATTCCTGTTCTTTTACCTTCTTCTTTAATTTTTTTCTATGTTTTATTTGTTCTTTTTCCTTGTTGTTTTTTTGGTAATAAATGTGTTGCCTGAAACTTCAAATGCTAAAAAGCCACAAAACCACCACTAAAATTCATATTTAAACACAACACTTTAGAAAAAAAAAACGAGAGAGAAGAAAAAAAATAAATTTTCAATTGAAAACCCTGACCATTAGTTGTTCAAGAACCCAGGCCAAACACATACACATACTTATTCCATATATATTTTACAACTGAAGAAGAAGAAGAAGAAGAAGACACTTAACTATGGTTGGTTATTAAAATTATTTCAATACGAGATTCAAATTAAAAACAAAAAAAAAACCATAAAATGAAGTGAATTTGTGTTAATTAAAATATTATATATCGTATGTGCTTTAATGTAAAGGGTGGGCCACTTTAATAGTTTAAAAATTAAAAATCAAAAAAAAATTAAAACGGTTTGAAATTTTTCCAAATTTATTAACTTTTTTTTTGAAAATGAAGAAAAATCAACATCATGCGCGTGGTTCATCGAAAGTGGACAGTCAATGCGCGCTTTAACTCTTGAACCAATTGAACTTTATAAGGCGTCTAACCGAGATCTTTTCCGCAAATTCGACGTACACTGTTGTGTGAAATGTTCAATTCTTGAGAACAACACGAGTTGATGTTGATGGATTCTACGCACACTATCAGCCACAGCTTCGATATTTCGGGTGTATGTACTGTACGGACACACGCCATCGATTTTGGCTCATCAACATTGAAATCAAGTCATGAACTTTAGCATTAAACTTGTCTAAACCGGGCGCTGTTGGTCCTTCGCTGTAACCAAATTCTGTACGACATTTTTGTGTAATTTCCGATCTTCTTTCCGACAACTTTGTTTTGGAGATAAATTTCCAATAAAACCCAACCTTGCTCAAGCGTAAATTGGGATAATCTACTAGCAATAAACTTGTGTATACCGCGAGCTGTATGGTCCCTCTCGCTGCAACCAAATTCTGTATGACATTTTGTGTGTAATTTCCGACCTTCATATCCGACAACTTCGTTTTGGAGATAAATTTCCAATAAAACTCAACGTTACTCAAGCGTAAATTGGATAAATCTACTAGCAATAAACTTGTGTATACGGGCGCTGTTGGTCCTTCACTGCAACCAAATTCTATACGATATTTTTGTGTAATTTCCGACCTTCTTTCCGACAACTTTGTTTGGAGATAAATTTCCAATAAATCGCAACGTTACTCAAGCGTAAATTGGGATAATCTACTAGCAATAAACTTGTCTAAACCGGGCGCTGTTGGTCCTTCGCTGCAGCTAAATTCTGTATGACATTTTTTGTGTAATTTCCGACCTTCATTCCGACAACTTTGTTTTGGAGATAAATTTCCAATAAAACTCAACGGTACTCTGACTAAGCGTAAATTGGGATAATCTACTAGAAATAAACTTGTGTATACCGCGAGCTGTTGGTTCTTCGCTGTAACCAAATTCTGTACGACATTTTTGTGTAATTTCAGACCTTCTTTCCGACAACTTCGTTTTGCAGATAAATTTCCAATAAAACTCAAGCGTAAATTGAGATAATCTACTGAATTATGTGACTGAGAGGGATGACATAAGTATTACCAGATTCGAAATAAACGATGATTGAAATTTAAACTGATAGATGGCCTACACAATACTGATAAAGCAATATTTTCCCAAATAATTTCATGAATTTCTGTTGGTGTTCACCCAAAATTACTTTCTACATGTTATTCTGGTAGGAATGTAATTCCCTTGTCTTGTCATAGAACATCTTAATGGCTTAATGGCAAAGATCAAAATCTTCCCAGCCAAGTGCAGTTGAAGGTCTCTTTAATTGTATGCCTGTGGTCTTTTCGAACAGAACTCTTTTTCTATTTGCTTTTTATGTTCGTTCTCTCTTAAATCTTGATTTAGCTTGATGTTATCCGTAGTAAAGGTTAGGCTTTACCTATTCATAGCAAAGCATTATGGACTCATCAGATTTCTGGCAAAAACCCTGAGAGCAAATAAAAAATTCAACATGAAAAGTTTCTCAAAAAAATCTACTCTTTCGAAGTCGACATTAAACTGTAGTTACCGTACAAAAATTAACACAGAAAAAAGCTTGAAGCTGTTTTTAAAGTCATTTGGTTGATGCTAAAAAGGGATTAAAATTTTTCTGGTATCCCGAAAAGATCTACATGTGGTCTCTGGTGTAACCAAAATAAATCTTTCCATCCACACCGTGCTTATACTAAACTTGCTGAGATTACTAATGCCTGGCTCCGACAAGTCAGTGAACTGATCAACATAGTAAAATATCATGTGCTTCCTTCTGTTGTTTCGTTCACATCTTTATCTCGAACCAAAGAACCAAATCTCCACTCATGACGGCTTAGTATACAATGTTCAGTAGAGACTCTAACTATGATGATGAGTATACTTCTTACGTCCATTTAGCTAGTTTAGGCCAGATTTGCCGGTGTAATTCAGTCCACTGCCACATTTTCAAACGTAAGCCTTCAGAACATTAATGAAACTCCTATTGTAGAAAAGTAGCCCCAAAAGCTTGCAATTAGTCTGGCAATATTGTGCCTTATGTTGTAAATATTATATTGCTTAGACATGTGGCAATCTAAAACCACTCGATATTGTCATGTGAAAATGTAGAATCTTTACCAAATGTATACTAAGATCCTTCCTGAGGATGTTGCCACTTCTAGTAACCATTACAGCAGTCTTCCATAGGTTACCAATGCGTCAGCTTAGAGTATTGCTGCAATCATCAAGTATTGTTCCTATACACTATTTCCTCATGGGTTAAGTTCCAATCTTCCAGAAGTCACCATAGTCTAGTTGGTAGTGTGTTGGCTTATTAGACGTGTGGCCACGGCATATCCAATAGTGATAGCTCCCGCAGCTGTTCATAAATTCTTTTCCGTACGTTCAGTAGTAACAGTTTATAGATCTAGGAATAGTGAAAAATTCATGCTCAAACATATGGCATGCCTCTGTACTCCTATTGTCCATAAAATTGTAATCTGATCTGTATAAACAATGTGTATCACTGCCACTTGACATTGCATGGGCATTAGAAGAAGAGGGAGAAGATTTAAAATTCTACAGATGGCTGGCTTTCGAACTCTTACCAAAACTATCTGTAGTTGCAACACGTTTAAAATATACGCTAATAAAATAAGAGGCATGGGGAAGTATGGGGGTCTAAAACTTTTAATATAAAAATGCTGCAGAAGTGCATTTAAATGCAGCAACAATGAAATTAACATCCGGTTTTGCTGCAATTCCCAATCATTTTTTTGCTATTCTGCGTTCATTATTTAAGGCATCAGCATAAATGGAAAACTATTCGCTTATTTTTCTTCTTTTCTTCTTCTAAATAATTCGCAAAAAAGAAAAAAAAAAGCGAAGAACAATACGAGAAACAATAAAAACAGGAAAAAAAGTTTCATTCCGTTTTATTTCCTTTCGTTTCGTTTCATTGTTTTCCTTTTAAAAAAGGCACGAAGGCAGAGAAGCAATTTCTTGCATTTTAAGCCGATTTTGTAAGGCCATTAAGGAGGAATTTTTTTTTTTTTTGAAAATTTCAAAAAGTTTTTGTCATGGTCGTAGTGCTGCGGGTTATAATTTCTCTGCATTTTCTTTTTTACTTCGTAATTATTTTAATGAACTTTTTGATGAACAATGTTGGATGGAAGAAATTAAAACGAACAAAAAAAAAAAGTGAAAGAAGAAAAACGAATTGAATAAACGATGAAATGAATAATAAAAACTTGTGTTATAATTTGATTTGATTAATTGCAAATAAAAAATGAACGAAGAAAACAACAAAGTGAAGTGAAGAAATTTAAAAATGTTTTCATCTTAACTGGAGCTCCTTTTAAATTATATCTTGGGGGCCTTTTTATGCGATTTTAAAGTTTGTTAAAGGAAAAGCATTTTCCTGAAAATAATTTTAGACTGTGACTCAAGACCTTTTCTTTCCGAGCTGTTAGAGGCGAATTTTAAAACAATAAGTCAAGCCAGAGGCATAATTAATTCGATGTGACCATGTTTCTTATCAAATTTTGTTGTTAAACAAAGTTTTCAGAAAACACACGAACTTAATTCACGAACACACGAACTTAATTCAAAGTTTAAAGAGGAGGTCATATAGCAAACATCCTTAAGATATGTGCACTATCGTTGGTACACGAAATAACTCATATCATCAGCTGAATATTATAAGAACTAGAGGGCTATAGCCATCATAATGACTGCAAATAGCTCATAGCAAAAGTGGGAGGTTAAACCCTTGGTTAGGTTAGATTAGCGGGTAGTTTGACGTTCACTCAGTGGCTTATATGGCTCATTGTGTTACTCAGTATGAGGTATGTCACCTTGTCATGATACGTTAGCTGTTGTTTTGAACCACCTTGAGCTCCAGTTTAAATCGACCAGTTCCCTTAATGTCGTATTCGTCGACATGCCTAGATCTTCACACGTTCTGTCACACAAAAACTGATGATGTTTGTTTTGAAGGGCAGGGCGCTCACATAAAAGGTGTTGTGCGGATTCCATGTTATCCACTTACAGGCAGCTACTGCAATAATCGTGATAGGGCAGACCAAGCAATAGCGCAGTGTTCCATTAGAATTTCTATTGCAGAGCGAATCGTTTTCTTGTCGAACTTAAGTGGCTATCTGGTTGTCCTGCTGTCCACTGCTGGATACAACAGTTTTGAAATTCGGCCGCCAGATATGTTGGATCGCCCACAGTTTGTTGAATTTCATGCTGCCTTCTCCAATTTGCTGAAGGATTCTTGTAGGAGGGGCATATGCCCCCTCTATAGGCTGCTTTTCCAACATCTCTGATGCCTTATGTGCTGGTTTGCACGCCTTTTCGTTTCCCTCTATGCCATAGTGGCCCGGAATCCAGTAGAGGCGTGTATTATGTCAACGTATTCTACATAGAGAGTCTTAGCAACTCTACTTATGTCTAATAGCCAACAAACTACCTGTAAAAAATTATGGCGACTTTAATAGACTTTCAAACTAGATTAATGAGCGGAATGAATTATTGAAGTAACAGCCCGTGATTCAACGTCTGCCTCAGGCATGTCGAACCAAACGATACACGAAAAAAATATATTTACGGCGACTTTCCCATCAGCAGTCTGCTTATGAATACTTTGCGAGTAAAATAAAATCGCGATGAAAAAGTTTCTCAAAAATCTTTCGTTCGGAATCGGCTTTAAACAGTAGATCTCGCCAATCATGTACAAAGTTAACGCTACGGACATGAGTGATGGGAGAAGCTAGGTTGTAAGCCTTACTAAAGTGTTGTAATGACCAATTAAGTAAATACTACAGTATTCTCTTCTAACCTTTTTAATCCTAGTTGTAGAGTTCCCTCTTTAACCTAAACTCCTATCTATTCTTCTGCAAGAAACCTGTAACCACTTTCTACCATAAACCAAAAGCATTAGAGATTGCGTAAGTAGATTTTGTATGAATGGAACATACGCTCATTGTTCATAGTCTCGACTTTAAACTGTAGGTTCTGGCACGTATGAATACAATTAACACACCCATAACACACACAACATGGGTGGTATAACAAGCTAGGTTGTAATCCTGACTATAGAGTTGTATCGATCGATTAAGTAAGTCAGTAATAAGCGGTTTAGTTAGAGATTCTTGCAGAGTTTCAAGGTTCATACATGCGATCAAAAAGTTTCTCAAAAATCTATCTTTCGAAAACGACTTTAAACATTAGCTTTCGCCACTCATGTACAAAGTTAACGCTTACGACATGAGTGAAGGGAGAAGCTAGGTTGTAAGCCTTACTAAAGTGTTGTAATGACCAATTAAGTAAGTTAATACTACAGTATACTATTCTGTGCCCTCTTAATCCTAATCTCTAATCTACACCCCCTTTATTTGCAACAAAACTGTAACCAATTCCTACAACAAACCAAATCCATGTGAGATTTCCTAAATAAATTTTTTATGAATGCAACTGTAGGTTCTGGGAATTATTAATGAAATTAACACACCCATAACATAACATGGGTGGTATGACAAGCTAGGTGGTAATCCTGACTACAGAGTTGTATCGAACGATTAAATAAGTAAGTAATGAGTGGGTTATTTAGGGATTCTTGCAGAGTTTGAAGGTACATGTTGCATACGACTTAGATCCTTGGAATATGGCAACATTTAAGACCTCCAAAACATAATTCACGTTATTGACGGCACTGTGTCTTTTTTAAGTAAGTTTTTAGACGTCATTGCAGTTTATGCAATAATAGAATATAATTTAATAAACAATTCGCACAACCATAATAAATTAATTTTAATATTAACAACCACACTCAAATGTCTTTAAATAAACCAGAAATTAAATTTGTTATTCGGTTTTTAGTCGTAAAAATATAAAAAGTGGGAAGTAAAAAATACTTGAAATTATAATCAAATAGTCTGTCATTAATTTTATGGACAAAGAGAAAAAAAATCCATAAAAAAAGAACAGGAAAAGAGGAGACAAAAGGCAGAAGAGACACTAAAAAAGAAACACTAAAAAACTTTGTATGTATTAAAGAAAACTTGAAAAATAGGTTGTGTCAAGTTAAAATAAACAGTCATCATTTGTACATCATCCTCATCGTCATCCTCTATATCAGCCACCAGCCACCAGCCATCAGCATCAGCACTGTCACCATCAGCATCACCATCTTCACCATCATCATCATCAACACCGTCAACAATGTTGCCGTACTGACGACGACAGCTGATCATTAAAAAATTTGATGTTGTTTTGCAGAACTGACTGACTGTTTATTTGTTTGTTTGCATGTTTGTTTGTTTATTTGTTTTTTTTCTTTGCGACAGCAAAATAAAAAAGGGTGTGTCTTTAGAAAATCATAAAAAAAAGATGGAAAAACAATTAGGAAACGAAAGAAAAAAATAAGAATGAAAATCTAAAATATGAATCAGTTCCTCTATTCATAATGATGACTATCGCTTAAAAACAAAACAACAACAAAAAAAAAAGAAAAAAAAAACGCTTGAAATTCATATCCTAATACAGCATATAGAAACTATTAAAAAAAAGTAAAGCCGAGTATTGTAACATGAAATATAATGTGCTGCCCATCTAAAAATGGTGTTGATTTGTACAAGAAAAATTCAGTTTCTTTTCATATATTTGCCATCAAATCGCTGACAGTGTCTGCCAGCGTATTCAAATGATTTGTAAAGCGCTGTAAAGTACTTTCTACATTCACAATACAAATGATGGGCCTTTTCAAATCAAGTGTTTTGTGAAGAATAGAGAAGAATAGTTTGAAAAATTCTTTAGAAAAACAAAAAGGATGCATGTCTCATGATAACAATTTATAGATCCACGGATAATGATAGTTAAGATATGTTTATGACAACATTTTAATAATTTTCATAAATTAAAATCAATTTATTTGGCGTAGTTCCCTTCTCTTCATCTTAATATTGTTGCCAAAGTAGAGTCAACATTAATTCTTTGATCAAGACGGGGGGAGGTCTTTTAATTTCACATGAACTACCGCCTTATCTTCCTTGGCATCAGTTTTAAATTCACGCTATTTCCCATGTTTCACTTTATTTCGATTGATATCTTGTGCTCCCTTACTTCATAAAAGATACACTTTTTATCGCCTGTAATAATGCGTTTCAGAAATAGTTTTATTTCGTTCGGCGTCAAGCTTCTTGATGCCAACATACATACACACATACACACATAACTCGGTATTACAACACTTTAGTCAGGATTATGAGCTATCTTCTCACATTCATTATTTGTATGTGTTAAAAATTCAAGTCATAGTCCAAAAAATTCAAGTAATCGTTCAAAAAAATGCCAGTCATCGACATCAAAAATCCAAGTCATTGACCAAAACAGATATTACATCTACCAAAGAAGTGCAACTTGCTAATTATACGATATTATGTGGCCTATATATATATATAAATGCTATATTAACTCAATGAGAATTATTAACTCAATGAGAATTATTAAAATTCTTAAGTTCACTTGACCAATTTATTTGCTCATATAAAAAATGTAATCTTCGTCGCCTATATCTTTGCTTCCAAGTAACACTCGATTATAAGAAAACCTGTTTTTGAATCCTTGAGTCTGTGGCTAGGTCCATTTTCCCCTCTAGGTCCATTTTTATCCCATTATGCTCGATTTAGCTAATTTGACAAAATTATTTGACTATATCTCTGGTCCCAAGTAACGCTCGATCGTAAGGAAACCTGCTTTGGAATCTTTGATAGCATGGCTATCCAGGCCACTAAGTCCATTTGCACCTCATTAGTCCATTTTTATCTGATTTTGACCGATTTATATAAAGCACTTTGTTAGCATCATCGCCTATATCTCCGGTATGAATGCCTGACTGTAAGGAAACCTGTTTTGGAATTCTTGAAATATGGCTTTCCATCCCAATAGGTCAATTTTCCCCAATAGGTCCACATTTTATCAGATTTTGCTCGATTTAGCTAATTTGACAAAAAGTTACGATCCCAGTCAACGAGAGGAAACGTGTCTTGGAATCTTCGATACTAAGACAATTGAGGTTATAGCTATCCAGCCCAATAGATCTACTTCCCCAGAAGTCTATTTTTTGATCTTTTTTGCCCGATTTATACAGAGCACTTTTTTTGCTCATTTAATGAAAACAGTTAGCTTCGGCGCCTATATCTGCGGTCTTAAGTAATGCCCAACCGTAAAAATATCATTGAAAACCTTGATACCATGGATATATAGAGGAATACTGTACAATATCGATCATCCTTCCCAGACATTGTTAAATCAAATAAATTTTTCCTCCAAATTTTTCAACCTTCAACAGAATTTTCAAATTACCAGAGATAGTGTTCCACTGAGGAACATGTGGGGCATAATTTTTAAGGTAAGCAGTAAAGGTTCCAGTTTTCCTTGACCATCTTTGGTATTTTCTGTTGACTGCTTAACATTGTTCTGTTAAAGTTTTTGGTTTTGTGTCTTTGCAAAGTAAATTCGATTCTATCTTCAAAACACATGCAGAATAATAGGTCCCGGCTCTCATATATAGAATTAACACACACAACATAAGTGGTATGAGAAACTAGGTCGTAATCCTAATCGAATCTTACAAAAAAGGTTAAACTTTTTAGATCTGTTCAAACACATACAAGCAGGGAAGGAATATTGAATAGCAACTGTTTAAGTCGCCGCAGTCCAGTAGGTAGCATAGTATACAGTGTGTTGGCTACTTAGATGTGAGGCTACGGTTCAAACCCCAGATCAGACATCTAAAATAAAAAGCATACTTCTGGCAAATACTCTGAGAGTTGCCATGAAAGGTTTTTCAAAAATTTGGTGTTCGGAATCGACTGTATGTCCCGGCTCTATCATAACAACATATACATGTGGTATGAGAAACTAGGTCGTAATCCTGACATAAGGGTCGTAATGACCAATTATTTACATATGTATGTAGCTGTTTAAGGTGGATATTCAAATATATGTTGCGTTTCTCTAAGATTCTGAGAAGATACCCCAAATAGAACAATTAAATTTTTTTTTTTTGGAAATGGTGTAAAAATATTGAAACTTTATTGCTTATTATTTATGCATTGCTAATAGAATTCTGACTTTATCTTATCTACAGTGTGTTGATTTTTTAAAATAATAGGATAGGAATATAAGTGCAAATGCGAATAAGAGAGAGAGAAAAAGAAATCAATCAACACCATTGGCAATAATAATAAAGAAAGAAAGAAAATTTGATAAAAAAAAAATTTTTAATTTAATCTGATTAAATTATTATTGTTATGAACCCTCGAGCACAGACGAGCACACACACACACACAACTGCAAACAAGTGATGAGAAGCGAAGAAAAAAAGAGTGCCGTTTAAGTAATAAAACTGGCGAATAAAAAAATGGCGTATAAATCAGAATAAAATTATTGTGTTCGACTTTCGCTACAATTGTTCTCAAATAAAACACAATAATTTTTATGGTGTTTAGCAGCAGCCAGCAACTCACTTGACAAATAAACTTTAATAATAACAACAACAACAACAACAAGAAATTTGGAATTTCAATTGTAAAGTGTCAACTTCATGGGGATGAAAGAACATCTTGATCATGTGCTCAATACCAATACCAAAGAGTCTAAGTATGTATGTATGTATGTATGTTTCGTATTTATTTACTTGGTTCACCATAAATTTTTTTCATATTTGTTTTTGTTTCTGTTTTTTATTTTTCGTTTTGTTTGCCATTTCTGCCGTATAGCAGAATTGTTATAAGAAATGATTGTGTTAAAATAAGACAAACAAGCAAAAATTTTGTTTTCATTTTTTTCTTTTATTTTTTTTTTTCTTGCCATTTCATGTGAAGATAGATAATGTTGTCGTGTAGTATGTGTTAATAAAAAATAATATAAGAAAAGAAAACAAAAATAACTGAGAAATAAGATGCAAATGGAAATAAGAAACATTTTTTTGCTTGCTATTTATGCAAATTGAGAAAAACAACAGCAATAACAACAACAACAACAAACCGAAATAATAATAATAATAATGATAACAAAAAAAATCTCTGGAAAATCTACAAATAAATGTACGAGGGACCCTTTGCAAAAAAAAAATATTTTTTTTTGTTGAAGGCAGCAAAAATTTTGTATGTTGCCCCATAAAACTGCATAAAATTAAAGTAGCACAGTGTAATAAAAGAAGCAAACCCCTGAGTATGCTTTAAATAAGCTTTAAACGAAGTATGATGCTAAGTAAACTTGAAACACTTTTTAGTTCGCAGACGTATGAGTAATATTTTTGGTTTGTTTAAATTGAATGCTGCTCATACGCATTGTATTCCCAGAAACATGCAATTAGTGTTCGTAGTAATTTATTTTAAAAAAACTTTAAAATTATTGTCAAATTAAGGAGAATTCAAAAATTTTTATGACATCGAGTAATTAAAATTATAAACGAAACGAAAATTTTAATTTTAAATTTCATTTCGAAAATAAACGTTTCCAAGTGATAAGAAGCGTTTGGTTCCTATGGGGTTAACTCGTAGCTAGGGTATGGGCTGCTGAAGCAAACTGTGTTAGTTAGACTGGTAAAGTAAGTTCAAACTTTACTGGATTCCTGCTCATGTAGGATAGGTATTCTAGGTAATAAGCACGCTAATAAGTTAGGCAAACCTAGGTTAGCCTACCACACAGCTGAAGCAGATTATATCAAACAGTCTGGTAAAATACGTTCAAACTTTGCTGGATTCTCGCTCATATAGGAATTCCGGGTAATAAGCAGGCAGATAAGTTTGCCAGATGGTGAGCCTATCACACAGCTGATAAGGCCAAAACATTGCTGTGCATAAAGAAAATATGTTTGGAAAGGAATACTCAGCGAAAAGAAAGATGGAGACTGGCGTAGATTCCTGTTATGCCAGTGTACTACATACATACATACATACATACATACATACATACATACATGCATACATACATACATACAAATTACATGTCAAATTATTATCTGCTAATGTGAGGCAGGTATTGAGAAGGATAGAGAGAATTTATAGTATTGAAAGGGATAGGAATCAATAGTAGCAGTCAATAGGCTAGAACTCGTCCTGTGATGAAATACCAACGGTAGTATCATAGGTCAAATAAGTCCAGATCGAAGAGATGGTTTTCTAGTGGGTTAAAGTCCCACACTACTGTTGCAAGAGCAACAGTGTCTTTCTATGATTTTTTATCTCTTAAAAAAAACAAAATACACATACATACATGCATACATAATTGGTCATCACGGTCTTTTAGACAGGATTACGACCTAGCTTTTTACACCACTTATGTTGTGTGTGTTAATTTTATACATGAGTGGCGGGCCCCAACAATTTAAAGTCGAACGACAGATTTTTGAGAAACTTGTTTTCTTTCTTTATTTTACTCTCAGAGAGTTTTTGCCAGAAATTTGCTAAGAGGAAAACGCCGAAGAAATATTTTTTCAGATTTAGTTTTGTTGGAGATATCTGACCTGGACTATGAACCAAGACATCGTGTCGAATAAGGCAATTCACTAACTACTAGAATACGACAACTTCTGTAAGAGCGTACGTAATATTATAATTGGCAGCAGACCAGTTCCGACTGAATTTAACTGAATTTTCAACTCAAATTTATTTCTTTTAGGGTTTTCCTCTTATGTTTACCCTTTCCTACCTCTTCTACTTTTCCAATTTCCCTATCGACATCTCTATCATCTATCTCTCTCTCTCTCTCTGTCTCTCTCTGCTAGGACGAATTTTCAATGGGTCATTTTAATCTCTGGGTATTGCACTTTTCCCAATGACAAGTTCATGTCCTCAAACCTAACCTGACCTAATGGGCTTCTTCTGTAACTGGTAGATGTTTTTTTTTTTAACCTTTTTTGGGTATGACAGGAACATTTTCTCATTCACATTCCTTTAATCACACGAAAGAAAATTAAAATAATTGCCTTAGACGAGGCCAATTGAAATAGAAACATTGGATTAGTGACGCATTATTTTTAGCTTTGGTTAGAAGTAGATTGTGTAAGATTGTAGTTTTTGTTTTTGTTGATTTGTAGCTATAAATTGGTAAGTAGATTGAAGAAGAGAAGACTAACTTAGGATCTTTCACTATTTGGGAATACCATCTTAATTTCTTTCTATAGGAAGTTTGCATAGGATACAGGCGACTTTCGTCAAGTATAGTGGGCAATGACACAAAAAGTGTTCCATCGTATACATGTACTCACCATATCCCCTGGGTTCATTAGTTTCCGTCGCTACAAATCGTTTCAGCTGTACATGTAAGTCACCATTATTTACCTTGAAAATACTAATGCTTCTACACTCAGTAGGTTCTCTCCCAAAATACGTATGTAACTCTACCCAACGTGTCATTATTCCACAATAGTCGATCTGACGTTTTCGCCACTTTCCTCTTCAGTTTGGTCTTGAATGCACTAAAAGGCATTGGTTTATTTAATCTTATGCCATATTATACCTCCAGGATCCATCAATACTCATGGCAAATCTTGTCAGTGTCGACAATGCCAGCGTTTTATGTCATCAGTCAGGATTACGGCCTAGTTTCTCACACCACTTATGTTGTGTGTGATAAGTTTACAAATGAGTGGCGGGACCTACAGTTTAAAGTCGACTCCGAATGGCAGATTTTTAATAAACATTTCATGGCAATTTTATTTACTTTCAGAGTTTTTGCCAGAAATTCGCTGAGAGGAAGCCGCCCTAGGAATATTTTTTCTTATTTCGTTTTGTTTGAAGTTGTCTGATTTGAGTTTTGTACTAAGATTTGTAATAAGCCACCACACTACCTGCCAAGTTACGGCAACTATCACACAAAATAACAAATTTTTTAATACTAGTCTACTACAGAAATCTAGTCTCTAGCTTAAACTGGGATACAATCAAATTTCACACCAAAAACACAAAATAAGTTGAGTCACCCAAATTTTAAGTGCACTTTGTATGATGAGTTGATTTTTGCAAAATAGTGGAAAAGACAGCCCCTTTATTTTGAACTCCAGTCGTAACTATTTTACAAGCCTTTTTACCCGAACTAATTTTTTGTATGGGTATTCAGCTACCCAATATGTTCACTTATGTTAGGCTAAGTTAGGTTGAGTAATAGCTTTGATGCCAAAAGCTCACTTGAGCACTGTGATCGAGATGACGTTACGACCAAGTGCAAGTAACTTTTTGATGCGCCTTTTATCCATTGAGGGGCAAGTGGGCCTAGCGTTGGAGCAGGACTTTTCATTGTCCCAGGATAGGTTGGCGTCTCGAAAGAATTTCCACGCAATGGCCAGCTTGAAAGAGGTAAAGTGCATTCCTAAATCGATGGAAGAGGAATCCTGAAAAAGTGCACCAGTCCTGGCAAACTCACCGGCTTTACAGTTTGCCGGAATATTACTTAACTGAGCACCAAAAATTTTACTACAATTTTACATGTTCAGGGTGAGGGATCTAAGTACCCACCATATTATTAGAAATAGTAATGGCACTTCTTAGGCGCCGTTCGAGTTAAAGTAAAGAATAGAA
>QOCX01000377.1:0-36685 GCA_005959815.1 Sarcophaga bullata | reverse complement strand
TGGCACCTCTCAGGCGCCGTTCGGGTGCAAAGGGTTAAAAAAAATTTTATTTATGTTGGTGTTTCCGTATCTATGATTTAAACAAACTGAACTTAATTAAAATAATTATTTTTAGGTTAAGTTCCAAAGAATTATTGGAATTTTTAATATCCGTTATTATTTTGTTTTTTTTTTGTTGTAATTGAATTTAATTAAAATTATTATAAAAATTAATTATAATAAGAAATATATGTTAGTCTATTAATTAAAATGAAAATAAATACGTTTTATTGTTTTAATAGATTTGATTTAAAAACAGCTGCAATAATTACGCTGCTTAGTTTTCTATTTTTTCATTTAAAAACATATTTTTTTTAACAATAATTACTTTTGTTAATAAAGCTTTATTTAATAGGCATATGAAAACCAAATTAATTTTTCAAAACTAATGGGTTTTCTTATAATTTAAATGATTCAAATGGGTAGAGATTTTTGTACTGGAAAAATCGGATTTTTTAAAAAATTGCCTAATTTGCTTAAAATCAGAAATCCCTCCTCCTACTCTTTATTACAAAAATAGCCTAGGCATTCGTAAATATTCTGTTGCCTACAATGAATCAATTTTTTTTTTTATTAAAGCCTACCCACCCACCATTCTGCCGCTTATAATTGTGTTTGCTTAACATTTTTATTTACCCACGATAATCTTAACGTAGGCGTATGAGTGTTGACAATTGTGATTTTAAATATTAATTATACGTCATGGGGGTCAATATAAAAATAATTTTTTTTTTAAATTTTGTTTTGATAAACCAAAATATTTTTTCCCAAAATTCAACAAAATTTTTCAGAAATCTGTTAATTTACTGCAGAAACAATATAACAACCTCCAATGAAAACAGAATAAATTCAAAATATCGGTTTAAATTTGAACCACCGCTTACTTTCAATCTGACGATATTTATGTCATCCTTCGCAGTCACATAATACAGTAGATTATCTCTGACTGAACGTAATGAATCGATTTACATTTGAGCTACGTTGGGATTTATTGGAAATTTATTTCCAAAACAAAAGGCAATTGCTCGGAAATTGCATCAAAATATCATACAAAATTGGATTGCAGGGAAGGACTAATAGGACTAACCAGAGGCAATGTATGGTTTGTAGTTCTTCTATAAAAAGGTCAAGTGCCGTGCTATTTCCATTTCACGAGCATATTTCGCATTTATCCGTTTAACGTAGAAAGTCGATTTGGCCTTATAGTGATGCAATTGGTTGGTTGTTAATATGTTCGACACCTTGTCGGATAACTGCGCCTAAAATAGCAGACCGTCTAGTACCCCACTCATACAGATCTTCGGTATACGCAAAATTTATTGTTAAAGTTTGTGAAACTGGTTCCATTGTTGATGAGCCAAGATGTGAGCGTGCTCGTACCGTGTGTACACCCGAAAATATCAAAGTTGTGGTTGAGAGTGTACGTGAAAGAGAATCCATCAACAAAAACTCATCATCGTTCTCAAGAATTAAACATTTCACGCACCAGTTTACGTAGAATTTTACGAAAAAAACCTCGGTATGACGCCTAACCAAGTTTAATGGGATCAAGGGTTGAAGCTTTTTGAATTCTGTTGCTCCTAGAGAGGATAACATCAACAACGGACATCATTGAAAGGTGATATAGCGGAATATGTTATGGAAAAATTAGAATTCTACGCAACATGTCTTAGGAGGGCTTTGGTTTCAGGTTATAACCAACCAACCTGCAGCCATTTGAAACCGCATGACCATTCGCTTTGTTTTCGCTGCGCTAGAGGGAACAATGAAAAACTGCACGATTATGTCGAAATTGCAAAAAAAAGGTATTTTCGGATGAAGTTCATTTCCATCTTGGTGGCTACAATAATAAGCAAAAATTGGCGTATTTGGGACACAGAAAACCCACAGTGGTCTTATAGAAGCCAATGCATTCATTTGGAGTGACTGTTTGGTTCGGATTGTAGAGCGGAGGCATTATTGGCATCATATTTCTTTGAAAATGAGGACGCGCAACCATTACGGTCAAAGAAGACACCTATCGCACCATGGTAATCGATTTTCTCGTATCTGCTCTTCATTGTATTGATGTGAACGATGTTTGGTTTCAACAAGATGGTGCAATACATCTCATGCCACAATTGTCTTATTGAGTCAAACGTTTGATAATCGTTTAATTAGCCGCAATGGTGATGACAATTGTTCGCCAAGAAGCTGTGATTTAACACCATTGGAGTATTTTCCGTGGGGCGCCGTTAAAGAAAAGTGTTATGCCGACAAGCCACAGACAATTAAGTATTTGAAGGTCAACATTCCTGATGCCATTGCCGAGATACGACCCAATACACTCGAAAAAAAGCACGAAAATTGTTCCGATCGAATGAGGTACTGTGAGGTTGGTCGTGGCAGCCACATGAATGAAATAATATTCCAATTTTAATTGGAACAATTGTACTTTACAACAAAAAAAAAAAATTTTTTTTTTAAATTGAAACTTTTAAATGGCCCACCCTTTAATAAATAAACCCACTATGAAACACCCTGTTAGTGATGAGAGGACATAAAATATTCCATTCATAATCGTCATAATAATGTCAATAACAGCGGCAACAAAAAAATTTCAAACTGATAAGGCTGAAGGTAAGGGAAAGGGAGCAGTTTAACTGCTTCCTAAAACGCTTTTTTCTCTCACTTTCTCTTTTTTCTAGAAATTGCTTAACAAGGCAAACAAATGTTTCTAAATTTGAATGGAAAAGTAAAAAACTTTTCCTTTCCTTTCTGTTTTCTTTCCATTTTCCCCACATTTTTTTTGGAGAAATCCTTTAGGAAAACGGTTCGTTTTTTTTTTTGTGGAAAAAACAGAAAAAAAATCTTTTGTATTGACCCTGATTGACAATTTGGCCAAAAGAGTGAAACATAAAGAAACATAATAAAGAGAAATGAATTGTTCACAATACTCATCTAAATTTTATCTCGTTTTATAGCCAATTTCACTTCTATCACAGAGCGTTAGAGGAGTCATAGCAGTCATGCTACATACTATAGTCCTGATGCGAAATTAAATAGAATCCATGCCAGAGATGGGAGCTGTTCAAATAATAATCCACTGTTTAATACTTTTGCAAACAAGACACACAATTTCTTTTTAAATGATTTTCATAAAAATGAAAAGCATGTTCGCCTGTTCAGTTCAGTTGTTCAAAAGTAAATTTCAAGGAGGAGGAACATGTGACCAACTATGCTGTATTCTGTATGCTACACCAAGTAATATTAAAATGTTGTCCTTATAAGAATCAATTCTTGTTGTTCTTCTAGGAAATGTTACGAAAGTTAAGAGTTTTTAAATTGTGTAGATTTTAGGGGTCTATCTAGTTCCCAAAAGTGTTTTACTGACTTATTTTTACAGTTACTGCTTGATCAGATGTTCTTTATGAAAACCACAATAAAGAACAAAAGGCCAAATCTTGCACCCTCTGCTAGGCTCGATGTAATGGCAGTTTTTTTCCCTCCAACTTGACCTACTTCGTCTAATTTCATTACAGAGGTTGATGACGATTCCGATCAATAACCGGCTTAACGAGGAAAGTTTCTGTGGCATGGAGTCTACCTAACACCACTTGACCTTAAGTATGTGATATGAATTGCTCACTGACAGATGTGAAGCTAAAATTGCTCATCCATAATACAATGAGACTTCTTCATAACCAGCGTGTAACGCTGCTTTGGGTAACATTGCAGGTAACGTGTACCAAAATTGGTGGCAGGCGAAGGAATTTATGTCATGTAAGAGGCTAATGACACTGATTTGAGTGTTTTACTAGGGAGCAGAAGGTTGCCTGCAAAGAGTAGTAGACAGTTAACCTTGTTCAACCTGGAAATTCGTTAAACGACATCACTATTCCAAGCACTCATATGCGTCAGAATGATACCACGACGGAAACTGTTTTAGTTTTTTAACTTCGAAATTTATTATAGCAGACGGCTTACTCTAGCAAGTGGTGTTGTTGTTGTTGAGTTTAAACGCCAGCTCAGATGTCTCAAACAAAAAAAAAAATTTCTTCTACGTCTGCCTCTCAGCAGATTTCTGGCAAAAAAACGGAGAGTAAATAAAATTTGCTATGATGTTTCTCAATGTTTCTGTAGGTCCCGCCACTCATTTATAAAATTAAAGCACACAACATAAGTGGTATGAGAATCTAGGTTGTAATCCTAACTAAAGAGTTGTAATAACCAATTATGTGTGTATTGTGGAGGCTGTTGAAGCTTATCACTTTGTTTTTATTTAAAAACCAGCTTTTGCTGCTTTTTGGTTTCACGGGACTTGAGTTAAGACTGACATATCGCGGTGAGTATGCAGTATTGGTGGGACCTAATCTCATCTAATATTTCTATTTGACGAACATCAAAGGTATCGGCAGTATGTTGCCGTATATACCTCGACATTTGATATGCTTGTATGGTAAGTAGATTAAGTAATTATAATGACACCCATTTAAAAGCTTCTTTCAAACCCCTTACGGACCAGAGCTACCCTTTGTCCATTCTGAGAGTACTGACTAGACTAGACCTTTGAAAAATCGCTTTCACCATACCATACCATGAAAGTAAAGTAATTTTATTTCTTTAACTTTAACTTCCTATATTTTAAATTTACTATGGAAGTCACTGAAGTCTAGTGGTTAGTGTGTTGGCTTAATAGATATAAGGCCAGGGTTCAAAACCCAGGTCATACATCTCCAACACTCTCAACAGTTTCCTGATAAAAACTGAGAATAGATGAAGAATTGCAATGTCACATGGAGACTCCTCCACACATGGAGGCTAAATTCAGATATCGTTCTGAATGTATGCAGTCTCTGGCTCCTAAATCGATCAGATACCTCACGGTTAAAGCAAATATAGAGAATGGTAGATGACTACTCCATATTGATCTCCTGTCTCTGCATGTGAATTGTGCCATCAGTTAAGTGGAGGCTAAATTCAGAAATCGTTCTGAATGTATGCAGTCTCTGGCTCCTAAATCGATCAGATACCTCACGGTTAAAGCAAATATAGGGAATAATAGATGACTACTCCATATTGATCTCCTGTCTCTGCATATGAATTCTGTCATCAGATAAGTGGAGGCTAAATTCAGATATCGTTCTGAATATATGCAGTTTCTGGCTCCTATCTCGATCAGATACCTCACGGCTAAAGCAAATATGGGGAATAATAGATGACTACCCCATATTAAGCAGCAGTAGAACGATTACATACTTAGTTGGAATAACATAAACGACTCGAAGAAGTAAAGAGGTCCCTAAAACAAACAAAAAATAATAAAAGACATACCGAAGCTGAGTATTATGCATGCAATGCAGTATATCGGGACTTTGCATATATAGAAGCTTGATTGTGATTTGAATGAATTGATCGGGGTGCGGTTTTTGTTACCTCCTTATAACCACAAGTACTGTCTGTAATCCATATAAGGCTTATGGGCCAGCTAAACTAATGTAGTTGTAAATACTCTTCCCAGAAAAGAGCATTATAATGAGGAAGAATGTTAAAATATAGGAACACAAGCCAAATTGTGATTAATTTTTGGTTCAAATGTGGTTTTGCAGTTGGATTTGATTTTAATTTTTAATTTCATGCGAGATTATCTTTATTGAGGATCTTTTGTTAAGAAACAATTCACTCATCGTGCCATTTAAGTTTCATTCTTGCTTAAGAAAACTTAAACCAAAAATGGTCAAAAATGGTTACTTACAAATAGTCCTACTCAACTGTAATAGTGCATGTAAGTACAATAGTTGGTTCCGTTACTTCTACGGTGTCACATTTTTTTTTTGTTTGTCTAATATTTTGTGCCTGTATTTACAGTTACTCGTTTCTCTTCATTTTACTTTGAGGCTGTTGTTCCTTTTTAAAGCTTTTCCATGACTTGAGGTTAAAGGGGTTAAACAAATACAACGTTTTATACAGTTTTTGTAAACAGATTTTAAATCTCTTTCTCTCTCTCTCTCTCTCCTCTCTGTGTGTCTCTTGTTCTGTATTTATTTACTCGATTCTGTTCTAGCGTAAGCCAGAGATGCTATGCTATGCTATGCCTATCTACTCCTCCTATTTGTTCTGCAAAATATGCCGTATGAAATGGTAACAATAACACAGAGGCAAGAAATGGAAGCAAAAAAAAAAAACAAACAAAACAAAAAGAAGTAAAACAAAGGAAATAAACGCAATATGAAAGAAAATCTAAGGCAGACACAGGATGTTGTCTGTACAAAAAAAAAAAAAAAAAAAAAAAAAAAAAAAAAAAAAATTACCACAATAATACACACGAATACACGAGCTTAGAAAAAAAGAACGAACGAACGAACAAACAACAACAGGAGCAGCAGCAGCATCATACTCGAAACAAATAATAAAAGCTAATGGTTTAAAGTATTTGTTTTAAAAACTTATACGCACACACATACATACATATACGCACGCACTCATACATAGAAATATAATAAAGCTTAAAGATAAATACGTATATATGTACACATAAATGGTCTCGGTAATACACTTGTGCCCTCATAATAAATCTTACACGCAAACATACACACTCATACTCATGCTCACGCACACACACACACACACTGGACTGATAAAAAAAAAACCTACAAACAAGGAATTCAATTTTTAGAAAATTATCAGGAGCAACATATCAGTGTGCAAGCAACAACATTTAATGTGTGAGGAAAATAGAAAAACAGGGCAACAAAAAAAGAAAGAAAAAAATGAGAAATCAGTAGGAAGGGGAATGTTAAAATATATTGTGTATCGCAGATAACACAAGCCATACATGGATTTTTGTTTTTTGTTTCTTTTTTCGAAAAACATATTCAAATTGAATAAAAGACAGGAGTTTTACAATGTTCTTCTTAAACTTACTTTTTCCAATTTAATACGAATTTTATTCGGAAAATAATTGAACTGAAAGCCTTTTTTCCCACGAAACGTTAGAGACAATGGTCATCCAAATACAACTACCAATGACTCAAGAGTAAGTCTTATTCACTCATTTAACTCCAAAGGAATGTGACCATCTTTGTGATCATGTGTGTATGTTTTCTTGGTCAGTTAATAGTGCCGACTATGCTGTTGCTGTTGAGAGCTCTAACGTACCGTCATATAAGTGCAAGCGATTAAAATATACAAGTTTGTGTGTCATTTAGCGATAGTTGGTATCTGTGGCAATAGAAAACGTGCAACTTATAGCAATCGCAGCCACAGAACTGTATTTATTACAGCACGGCAAAACGTGTTTCTTATCATAAAGGATCTCTTGGCAATTTTTCTCAGCGACACGAAATTGATAGGCTTTACAAAAATTAGGTAATACAGGAGCACGCATTCAAGAGCATTAGCATTACGTGTTGCTTAATCAGTGCCTAAAATGCCACTGACAAATTTGAACCTTCGGTTATTTTGAATCTGGCAATACTTATGTCATTCTATACTGTCACAAAATTTAGTAGATTATTCTTGACTGAACGTATGGAATCGATGTACGCTTGAGCAAGTGGGATTTATTGGAACAGATGGGCCAATGAAAAACTGGATACCATGATCGTGCGATTTTGCCAAAAAAAAAAAAAAAAAAAAACAAGTCATAGTGAGTACTTTAATAAGCATATTTGCCATATTTGGGGTTCAGAAAACCTACATGTAAGCTAACAGAAGCCAATGCACCCATTACAAGTGACTGTTTGGTGGGGCTTGTGAAGCAGAGACTTTATTGGGCCATATTTCTTTGAAAATGAGGACGGCACAATAATTACAATCAATGGAGACATCTACCGCACCATGATAACCGATTTATTTGTACCCGGTCTTCAATGTGTAGCTGTGAACGATATTGTGTTTCAACAAGATGGTGCAATTTGCCACAGATTTCATGCTACAATCGATTTATTGCGTCAAACGTTTGACGGTCGTTTAATTAGCTGAAATAGTGATGGTAATTGTCTGCCAAGAAGTTGCGATTTCACACCGTTGGAATATTTTCTGTTGGGTGCCGTTAAAGGAAAGTATTATGCCTACAAAGTAGAGATATTTGAAGGCCAACTTATGTGATGCCATTGCCAAGATGCGACGCCATACACTGGAAAAAGTGCGCGAAAGTTGATCCGATTGAACGAGAGGCCATGTAGGCATGTATTTTGATACGATCATTCTGAATATTGCCTTGATTATAATGTTTAAAGTTTTGAAAGCATTTCCTTAAATCTCTTTTAAAACCAAAAATATTTGATGATTTTAAAACGTAGCCTTAAATTTCAAATAAATTAAGTTAAACCCCGTATACAATTTAAATATAATTAACGAACGTCCATGTTTAAATGTGCTTCACATTGCTTTGCAAAGGAGGAGAATAAAAATAAATACGACATTCATTTTCCTTTTTTGTTTTTGTTTTGTTTTTTTTGTTTTTTTTAATTCCGATACAAATTTAAGTGGGTAAACAAACCTTCATTTACTTACTCTCACACACACACACACACACACACGCTCACACATTCGTAGAAATTTTAAAGCAAAACAGTAACTCAATACATAAAAAAACGAAAAAACCTACTCTCCCTTAAAGCATACACTTACACCGTACATGTGCTTAAACACACACACACATAAAACATAAATAAACGTCAACAGTAAAACAACATAATAATGCCGAGCATTGCCGTCAGCAACGTCATCATCGTCATCATCATCGTGTCGGTTGCTTAAGTATGCGTATGTTTGACGGCCTTTTAAGCAGCATTTAAAATTACGTTTTTGCTGCTCTTTAACGGCTGTGATTTGCATTTTTTTTTCAACTTTTTTTTAATGCTTCTTTCTGGTTCTCCAACTCCTTTTACTTGCTATTGTTGGGTTGTATTGTTCTTATCTCTCTCTCGTTTACTCACATACTCTTATAAGAGAAGGATTTTTGTATTATAACAGGAATAAATTGTACGGTATTGTATTGTAGAGTAAGAGAGAGAAAGAGAGAGAGTGTATGAGCCAACATTAAAGGTTACAAAAATTATGCGACGCGTTGTAACCCAATATAATACGAGACTTTAGGGTTTAACAGTGTTTGTGTACGCGAGTGTATGTGTGCGTGTGTGAGTGTCAACACTCGCTGTTAAGAAATTTTATAATTTAAAAATGATTTTTCTTTTTCTTGTTTTCTTTTTTTGGATTTTCTTAAAACAATTTCATGTAGAGAGAGAGAAAAATACAAAAGAGGGAGAGAGAATAATTCTTTGTATGTAGTGTAGGTGCTTGTGCTTGTTGATGTTTCTATTTTCTTTCGTATAATTTAGTGTGTTGGTTAAAACTAATTGAATTTCTTTCTTTTCTTTTCTTTTCTCATACTTCTTCTCATTCTTATTCTTATTTGTCTTAAGTATGTTGCCTACAACAACAACAACAACAACAACATGACGTTAAATTCACCAAAAGAAAAGGAAAAACTGCATACTTTAATGCCCGATATGCGAGGGAGAAAAAAAATGAAAACGAAAATCTGGCGAAGTGTGTGAAAAGAATTGCGGAATACTACAATAAAATACGGAATAAAATTTCTCTCTCTCTCTCGCTTTGCTGTTGCAAACATTTTCTGCGTCTTATTTTAATTAAAAGAATTAAAATTTTAATGACGTTTTGGCGTTTGCTTTCTATCCCTCTCTCTTTTTCTCTCCCTCTCGTATTTTGTTTATGTTTTAATAAGTTTCTGCGTTTAATTTTCGTATGAAATTGGAAGAAAAGGCTGCTGCTATCGGTTCTGGTTATTTGCCTGGCTTTTATTTTTTCTTCTTCTCCTTATAATTTATGCTTAAACACACACACATTTAGGCCTTAAAAATTATTTTCCTTTAGTCTTAATCAAAGCTTTTAATGTCAGCTGTCGTAAAAAATAAAGCGTTTTAAATACACACACATTATGGCTCTTACTTAGTCATTAATTTCGGAGACCTAAAATGTAAATTTTGTTTTGAATACGTGAAGTTTTTTAATTAAAAATTATTTCCAGCAATATTTCAATATCAACAATAAAAAATTAGAACGTAATTAAGTTGTTACATGATATTCAAAACAGTTTTCCTACCGAAAATCCTATAAATTATGTTACAAGCATAAAAAAATCCCCCTCTTTGATGCGATATGCAACTTGATCTTGTGGTACACTTTGTGGTGTAAATTTTAAGGCCTTAATTGCTTTAAATCACAGCTTATGTAATGGAACTTGACAGAATTTGGAGCGTTCGGGAATGTAGATTACATGCTACCAACCTATGACCTCACGAAGAAGCTCAGAGCTCTATTCCGGGAAAGAAATTGAATAGAAACGTGGCTAAAGGCATATTTTTGAAGTAGGTGTGTGTAGGAATGCAGTCGCCATAGTCTACTAGGTAATGTGTTGACTTGTTAGACGTGCGGCCATGGTTCAAAACCCAGGTCAGATATTTCCAACAAAACGAAATACAAAAATAAATATTTCTACGGCGGCTGCCTCCCAGCAGATTTCTGGCAAAAACTCTTGGAGGAAATAAAAATTGCCATGAAAAAGTTTCTTAAAAATCTCTCGTTCGGAATTGACTTTAAAGCTGTAGATGCCGCCAACCAACCCATAAGCCAACACACTACCTACTAGACTGTAGCGACAACTTGACATTAGTAACCCGCATGTCTAGATGAAGGGTACACGGAATTTTTGTTCAAACTTCAAAGGAATATGCTTAGAATAGTTGACATAGTCATTACTGGACTTTGGACTCGGGATGCTCAGGCGAGCATTGGCCCAATGATTTCTGCTGGTTCTATAAAAACGACGAATTGGAGGTCTTCTAATATGCAGATGATATCACTGATCTGTAAAGGATCTCTATTCTGTATGTAGATTTCTTATATAAGGAAATAACTTTCATTGTTGACCTCTCACTAGTCTTTAACGTCTTTTGTCAATATCTCTTTAGTCACTCTTGAGTCACATCACCTTTCTCAAAAGCTAAGGCAATTAATAATTCGAATCCATTCATACGTGACATTAGCCCATCTACAGTGGGACAAACAAATAATCTCACACAGTTTCTATTTATTTGTAAAGAAAAAATGTAAAAATGCTTCCACTTAGGTCAGTATAGAGACTACGATTGTGGTGTCATAACGGAGCGCTAGAAGAGATCAAATGAGATTTGGTATTCAAGCTACCACTCCAACCTACCTACTTATAGAGAAACTAGTCAGATAAGTATGTACAAAAAGAATAAGATATTCGTTTAATATTAACGGAATCTGTTTCAGGAACCAGATTTAGTCATAACAGGAGATTGACCCCGCTTATACATGCCTAACGGTTGAAAATACCTCACAACGATTTCTACACAAGTTGCAACGAAAAGAAAGAAGACGAAACCGTAAAAGGTCTTTCTATTATAATAAGGCATTTAAGAATGTGAAGTCGCCGTAGTATAGTAGGTATTGTATTGGCTTATTAGACGTAAAGCCACGGATTAATCCTCAAGTAAAATTTTTCGAACAAAATAGCTTCTCAGCAGATTTTTGGCAGAAACCCTGAGAGTAAATAAAAACTTTTCTTTAAAATCTGTTGTTCGGAATCGACTTTCATCTGTAGGTCCTGCCACTTATGGATAAAATTAACACATACAACATGAGTGATATGAGAAACTAGGTCGTAATCCTGCCTAAAGTGTTGTAACGACCATGATAGAGGAATTCCATTTGGCCACAGACATATGCGCGATATATCAACAGCACCTTATAGAACCAAAGTGAGCTAAGCTTTTTAGAATGCCTGCAAATTACTTGCTTTTTTTCAAATTTCTTGGACTGTTTTAGTGGAACGAAATATGGAACGAAATATGAAAAAAATATTTCTTCGGCGACTTCCTCTCAGCAGATTTCTGGCAAAAACTCTGAGAGCAAATAAAAAATTGCCATGAAAAAGTTTCTCAAAAAAAAATCTGTCGTTCGGAGTCGACTTTAAACTGTAGGTCCCGCCACTCATGTATAAAATTAGCACACACAACACAAGTGGTGTGAGAAGCTAGGCCGTAATCCTGACTGAAGGGTTGTAATGGCCAATTATGTTATGTTTTAGTGGAACATCAAACACAGATTTCCCATACACAACTCTGGCTGAGTTAAAACCGTGCCATTAAAACTAGAAACCTAAAGTGACCGAATTGATGTGGTCATGGAGACTTAACATCATGAAGATAAGTTCTGCTTGAATAGTGGAGTAACAAACCATGACTTTAAATATCATGATAATCAATCTGTTTAGTCAGAATCAGAGTTCGTGATTGTTTTCTACGAATCTCGCGAAACGAATGCTCACTTGCTAAAGAATGAAAAACTTTCGATAATTGCTGAGATCGCATGCCTAAATGGGACCAAGAATTAAAAAACCTGAAGGAGCAACAAATTTTTGAAGTTTACCATACTAAGCGACTGTTCTTATGTTCTTTAGCAGTTTCTGATGGTCGTTTCTTGGTTCTTTATTTCGTACAATATTTAGCAATATTTTGTAAATTATTGTTGTTGTTTTGTACCGCCATTACAACTTGTGCTCATTTGTAGAGCATATTTCTCTGTTACTTTTCATATCGTCTTTGTACACACGAATTTCAACAACAATACCAAACAATACTAAGAGCTTAACATAAATGGCTGCTTAACGGAGAACGGAGAGAGAGAGAGAGAGAGAGCGTATTACATTCCATTATTGCATGTTATTGTTATTGCATGCATGTATGTTGGTACACAACATATTACCGGTTAAATGCAATGTTTTATTCACTATTGTTGTAGTTACACAGTTGCAGCTGTTGTTGGCGATAGTGGATGGTAATGTTAGTGGTGATGGCTATGGTGATTATTCATTCATTCGTTCGTTCATTCATTTATTCATTCACATGGCATTGTATTGTAATTGCAATTGCAATTGCAATTGCAATTGTATTGTATTGTACGGTAATAATGGTGTGTTGTTTTGTTTTGTTTTCTAAAGTCTAAGATACTCTTTATGGAGATGTATTTGGGGTTTGTTTTTATCAGTTTACTTGTTTATTTTCTCTTNNTTGTATGTATGTGTAAGAGAGAGAGAGAGAGAGAGAGAGAGAGAAAGATAGAAAATATGTGTTTCAAAATGCTTATGCATTGCGGTAAAATCTGGCTCTTATGAAATGTTTCTCTTTTCTTCTTTCCTTCTTTCAATTTACAATTCACACATACAGTCATACACACACACATACATACTCATATGTATATGTATAAACCTTGTATTTATGTACTTGTGTTTCTTTCTATAGAAACTTAGACAACAACAACATCAACGATAAACAAGAATGATAAAAAAAATCATAAAGAATAAATGACTGCAGAAATACAATAACAAGATGAGAGAGACATACACAAAGAAAGAAAGAAAAAAACAAAGAGACTGAAACTGCAATACAAGATAAAAATGAAAAGAAAATAAAAGAACATCAAGTCATTTAAAATTATAAACAAAAGTCTGTAATTTTATACATCATTATCGTTTATGTCTTCTTTCTCATTCTTCTACGCTCTTCTTTGGCATTATAGTCGCTCTTTTCTTGTAGTCTATGTAGTTGCATTACCCATGTTTGTATGTATGTATGAGTTGATGACACAGTAAGCACTAAAAGTAAACGTTCCTTTTCATATTTATCGCTTATAGCAATGAAGCGGCGGGTGCTCTAGCTCGATTAGGTTCACTTTCTGTTGGCGATTTTATAGTTGATCCTGATCAATCAATCTGCCACCTCTACGGCCTCATCACTGGATGGGTCAGGGTGTAAGAGCAAAGGCGTTGAGGGAATGTATCGGTTTTGTGTCTAGGTGTATATAGCGATAGACCCTGTTTGCTACTGAGCTTAGATAAGGTCAGTCTGAGGTTAGTTACTGGCTTCATTGCAGGTTATTGCAAGAACAGATCGCTGATAAGGACCTGGAACTATTGCAGGGTATGTTGCAACGAAGAGAAGTTGGAAAGTATCGAACATGGCAGGGGATTCATTAATAGATTGAGCTGGTTGAGTAGTACTAGGGCTCCAATGTAGTAGTCGCGTTCTCTTGTGTGTTTGTAGTCTGTGTTTTTACTCCATTTCCTACTTCTTCTCCTCTTAACTCCTTTATTTTCCTCTCTCTCTCTCTCTCTCTCTCCTTTAGGATGTATTACAATGGGTCATCTTGAACTCCGAGTATTGTACTTGTCCCATTGACAGGTAGACTTCCTCAAACCTAACCTAACCTAACCTAAATTGCGAATGGTATCCTTAGTCTAGTAAGTAGTGTGTTGGCTTATAAGGCATGAGGCTTAGATTCGAAGTCCAGGTCAGGCATTTGGAACAAAACGACTCTGAGAGTAAATAAAGTTGCCATGAAAAGGTTCTAAAAAATCTGTCGTTCGGAGTCGACTTTACACTGTAGGAACCCGGTATTCTTGCATAAAATTCGCACACACAACATAAGTGCTGTGAGAAGTAAGGTTGTAAATCTGACTGAAGGGTTGTATTGACCAATTGTGTATGTATGATAAATAATATGTGCTTGGCGATTGAATTGTGCCCAAGGCAATGTATTGGCGGATCCAGTAATACGCAGATCATCACAGATTCACTGATCCATTGCGAAACAGTTCAACTGAAAGGAGCAACATAACGATTTAGGAGGTTCTAATGCTAGATTTTAAAAAATATTCTTCTTATTTATTATTATTTTTCAATATATTCCGACTTCGAGTCCACTGTACATGATTATAACGATTGCGAATGATGATAAAAAATTCATTTTTTTCGCATTTTAAATTTCTTTTTCTTCTTTCGTTCGTTTTTAATGCTTTTTTTAGTAAATTTGTCTGCTAAAAATATTGCATCATCATTATCATCTTCGTTATTATTATTGTCATTAACAGCAGGAACTAACGCTGTCATCAGTCATGTCATCACATCAACTGCAAGTAACCAAGTAGCTCGCAGACGTTTCATATGCAGTTGTTAGTAATTTTTCTATACAAACTGTCTGTCTGTCCATGTTATTTCTCTGACTCCATTTCAAGCATTTACAAAAATCGTTTTTACATACGATTCGTAGAACATGCTTTACTTTGCTGTTGTTTTAAGTCTTCTTTTTATGCCTTAAAAATAATGACCAAAAAAATATCATCATAATTCTTTAAGGCGACAAAGTTTTTCTTTTCAAAATTCTTATGATGAATATTTTATTTCAGCTTTTCTTACGGAACATGATTTCTCCAGTCTGTTGTGCATAGTGCAGTCTTTATTGCGATTATTTTGCTTTAGGTTGTTAACAGCACTGGCAACTTTAACATGTCGCAGTTATATCGTAAAGCACCGCTTTATCACTTCTAAATGCGTTTCAGGGCATTCATTCCGAACACAGAAGTCTAAAAAAAAATAGTGATGCGCTCCTCGTAAAAGGCTAAGTGCAAATTTACGGAACCATTGGAGATGGAATATATTCGGAATCAATCGAAATAGCCCAGTCTATAAGGTAGAGACATCGACAATAAAGGCTGCGGTGAAAATTATTGGCTGCGGTGAAAATTATATCGCCAAGCGGTACATTACTCTACACTTTCCGTTAGCCAGACGTCTATCCAAGCACTGAACTCCAACGTAATGAACTCCAAGACAGCGTTCACCTATGCCCGAAATCTCAATGAAGCAATGATAATGATATGAGGTACATAACACATGGGGACCAGGTCATAGTGACATTCCATTAGACCTTAGAGCGTATGAACTGGCCAGGCATGGCGCAACCATCGAAATCTCTCTTCAACTTTGAGAATCCCTTTAATAACCTGGAAGCTTATACTTGACAATGCGATTGTCGATTCCGTCAAAAATAGATTGACAGACCTACATGATGACCATATCATATGAGTACCAGGATACAGAGATATTCCAAAGCAGATTGGGGCTCTACCATCTTGACAATGCGGTCGTCGATTCTGTTGACAATAGATGGAGAGTTTTGGACACAGGCAAAATGGAGTAAAATCTAATCAAGGTAGGATGGAAGGCGCACAACAAGTCTGCTTAAACTCTAAATAAGCACGCTCAGTATGGAAATCGGTGTTTATTTTGGGCACGCATGTGAGGCGCGTTTTGTAAATGGTTTATGCCGAAGCTACAGAGAAGAAGAAGAGAAGAAGACTCTTCTTCACCTACTGTGTACAAGATCGGTACTATACCGAAGGAAAAAATGGCCATGCATTGACATTGGCAGTCCGAGAAGTTTCATCAGGTTGTCGGAGGTATTATGGGGCATTGTATTATGGGCACGCATGCGAGGCGCATTGGTCTTGGACGCCTCTCAAATGATTTATGCAGAAGCTACAGAGAAGAGGAGAATACTGTTTTTCAGTTAATGGGTACAAGCCCGGCACTATACCGAAGGAGAAAATGGCCATGCATTGTCATTGGCACTCCGAGAAGTGCCATCAGAAGACAAGTTTGCTTAAACACCAAACAATGAATGCCGAAGCTACAGAGAAGAAGAAGAGGAGAAGACTGTTCTTCACCTACTGTGTACAATATGGGCAATACACCGAAGAAGAAAATGGCCATGCATTGACATTGGCAGTCCGAAAAGTTTCATCAGAAGACAAGTCTGCTTAAGGACCAAACAGTTAAGTAAGGTTGTCGGAGTTACTATGGGGCATTGTATTATGGCCATTCATGTGACGCGCATTGGTTTTGGATGCCTCGCAAACGATTTATGCAGAAGGTACAGAGAAAAAGAAGAGGAGAAGACTATTCTTTAGATAATGGGTACATGCTCGGCAATATATCGAAGGAGAAAATAGCATTTGGTGCTCGAATTGAAATGCATTGACATGGTTAGTCCGAGTCGTCTCATTAAAAGACAGGTCTGCCCGACACTATGTCGTGGGAAAAGAAGGTCACGGACTAACATAAGCAGTCTGAGTCGCTTTATTATAAGCTCCGAATGGTTCTGGAACTAGGGGATAAATGCAAAACTGTGGTAGTACCATGGGCTATATGTGGCCTAACCTCTTTGGATGGTCAGTCTCATCTACCCACCTACTCAGTTACAATATACCTGCTACCAGTGCGTCTTATTATTTCAGCATTCCGTTTTATCCTGTAAATTTCATTTTTATTCTTCCCTGACATAAAATAACGATAATAAACTGTAATTTTCAATTCCTGCAACCTAACCTAACTTAATGATTTTTAGCTAAAGGTGCTGCTGCTGCAGCTATTAATGTTGACTTCTGTTGCAGATCTGATTAAAAAAAGTTTCTGAAACTTTTTGAATTTCTTTTTGAATTTCTATTTTTAAATGATTTTTTTGCGTTATTTTCTCCCCTCTTCATAACTAATGTATTTTAACAAGTTGTTGTTGCTGTTGCTGTTGCTGTTGCTGTTGCTGTTGCTGCTGTTGTTGGGTGACATTTTTTGAGGTCATTCACATGTCGAGGGCATGTTGTTGAACTTGATTGTTCCATTACTGACATGCAAATCAAAACACCGAGATTCTTATACTTTTGAAAGCAAAAACATTTCTTTTTCTCCTTTTCATTTCAAGAAACAGAGTCACTGCAGTGAGGGGGGAATGTTTAGCTGGCTGGGTGGGTGGCTAAAGAGGTTCGTTCTGTATGCCTGTAGCCTCTTTTAATTTTCTTTTTTTAATTTCTTGCCTCTTTCAATATTTCCTTTTTGTTTAAGATTTTTTGCTTTTTAAATTTTATTTTGTTAGTTGCTGTTGCTGTTGTTGTTGCTATTGTTTTTGTTTATGCCTCCCCCCCCCCTCTCTATTAATATATTCTTTTATTCTTCACTTCCTTTTTACAGTAAATGAAGAAAAAGAAAACGTCTTTGTACGTAGGATTCTTTTCTGTTTCGGATTCTGTTGTTTCTTTTAAAGTCTTTATCTTGACTTACATATCCAGAGTATGTTCATACAATTTTATGCCCCACAGGGGTACACTGTTTCATATAGATGATCTTAAGCAAACAGTCTTAAACTCTCTTCTTTAATTAGAATAAAATATGCTGAGTTTGAAATTTCGGCTGGTAATTGCAGTTAAAATTTTCTTTAAAATTTCACAAACTCTCTTACAGTAGTATTCTGAGGCCAAAACCTGACATTTCGCCCACAAAACTCTGCCCTTTTTAATCTGGAAAATATTTTCTCACAGGGTAAGTAAGATATAGGCGTAAACGTTTAGGAAACAGAGGTGGTTCTGAACATTAATCACATGGCTATAATCATTTCAAAAAGCTTCAATGAATGGACCGAAATGTAACAAAATTCCCAGAACAGGCTCTCTCTCTCTCTCAGTTTATGGCGGGAGTCCACTTTAAAGCTGTAGATCTCGCCAAACACACACAACATAAATGGTGTAAAAAACTAGTTTGTAATCCTGACTAAAGAGTTGTAATGACCAATTATGTATGTTATGTATGATGACAAGTGCCAAGACAGCACTTTCTTAAAAAAAAGTAAGAAACACTGATATTTTGTAAATCTTTTAGAAAATTAATGTCAAATTCTGTTGTGTATGCGGAAAACCAAAAGATTTTAAACTTAATGTGATTAGGGTCTCTAAATATTGTATTTATCGAACAAGAAATTAAAATTTGTTTACTGCCGAGGTCGTGGGTTTGCTGAAGAGGAGGAAACTGTTATCCACATTCTTTGTCAGTGCCCATCTCTTGAGAGGAGCAGATTTAGGTTATTTGGCTCTCTATTCCTCAGCTTAACGGAGTTATCTTCCATTGATATCGAGAATATAGTTACTTTCATAAAACGTTCAGGCTGGTTTCCAGCTTAGGGGAGTCATGCTTTTAGTATGCAGTCCGTGCGCCGACCTCGTACGCTTACATGTGGCGTCGCAACGGGCCGCTATGCATGCTAAAGTGAGCTTTTGGTATGAGAGACTACTACTCCAACCTAACCTAACCTAACCTAACCTAACCTAACCTAATTAAATTTTTATTTTTCACATTCTGTATATGGACCGATGCTTTAAATAAATATTTGCGTGAGACAGTCTTTTAATATTAAATTTCTATATTTTTCGCAGAATAAAACAAACAAAAAAATTTTAATAAATCGCATTTTGTTTATCAAAAGCCAAGGCCCATATAAAAATCAAATAAATAATAAAAAAATAATTACTTTTGTTTGTAACTCACCTTTGACAATAAACAGGAACAATACAGCCTTATAGAGGCTGGTGAAATCCATTTTTTCAACACGTCACTTTTTTCCATTACATTGTCTCGTTTCGTTTGTGTTTTAATGCCAACAAACTGATGCGTTTATCTATTATTTAATGACGATTTTTTTATTGTTATTGTTTTTGTTGTTGTTGTTTTTGCATTAAATTTAAATTATTTTTCCGTTTTTTTTCTTTTAATATTTTGTTTCTAAATCAAAACCACACACACATTCATATACAATCAGTTAAGACCGGCACAAACACAATTGAAGCGTTAGCGTTGTTTTCAAAAGAGAGAAATCAAATCAAATCAAATCAAATCAAATTGATGTTGAGCTTGAGCATGCATGCACACACAATATAAATGATAAAGAATAAAAACAAAAACAACAAAATCTCTTAATATTTATAATTTTGTTGTTGTTGTTGTTGTTGTATGTATGTTTCTCTGTCAGTTTTGTTATATTTTACGCTCTTTGACGCTCATGTAAGTATTTAATAAAAGCGTATGTTTGTATGAGTGTGTGCGTGCTGTTGGCTCTGTAGAAATTTTGATAAGGGTTTTCGAACTTCCTTTCTGCTCTTTTTTCTTTTCTGAAATGTGTTGATAGCGTTTGTTGTTGTTGTTAATTTAATTTTTAACTCAAATCCATGTTTGTTGTTTGCCGTTGCTGTTGTGGTTGTAGTTGTTGCTACTGATTTTTGGTGTGCCTTTACGAAATTGGTTATAAAATTTACAATTTCATTACAACGATGTTGTTTTTTTTTATTTATTTTGGTTTCTCACTCTCTCTTGCTTTTCCTCTTTTTTTTGTATATTTGTGTGGGTGGGGATTATTTCTGCTTTTTTCTTTGGGAAGATAAGGGTATTGGGTTGTCTGTTGATTTTTCACACCAACTGCTGCTGCTGCTGCTGCTGCTGTTGTTGTTTAAATAATTGATGTTGTTGTTAATTTATAAATATTTATCAGAGTGTTGTTGTACTCGCCTATAGGCGAAAAACGTTTGTTGTTGGTTTTTGAAACTCAATTTAGTCCTCGTTCGATTTAATCGCTCGCTTTACTTGCTAGAAAGAGAGAAAGAGAGTGTAAAGAGAATAAAATTAAAAAATTGATGTTTTTAAAAAGGCAAAAAACACACACACATACACACTAGCACCATCATCACTGCTACTTTATTGCTTATCAAAGCGTGTTTCGCATGACTGATGATGTCTTTTACAGTCTATCACAAAAATAAAGCACTTGTAGACATGCACATGGATATGCAAGTGTACTTAATAAAAATTTTCTAAAAAAAAAAACAGAAAATTTTTTAAGTTTTAATTTTGATTTGTCAAGCTTTAGAAGTTTCTCTACCAATATGTTGTTCTAAAACAATAACGCGTTGAGTAAGCGTATTTTCTTTTGTCTGAAAAGTATTGCAGATTTTCTATACGATGCAAAAACTATTTCCATTCCCTTTACTAATTTATTTACACAGGCTTTGTGAGACCGAAAATGAAATTTATGAAGGAATCATTCCCTAAGTGCTGGTTTAACCTAAATTGCCATGCAATATCGTAGAAATCGCTGTAGCCTAGTTGGTAGGGTGTTGGTAGACGTAAGGTCATGGCTCAAACCCCAGGAAGGACATAAAAAAGTGAGAATAATAATATATTCGGCGGTTTCTTCTCAGCAGATTTCTGGCAAAAACTCTAAGAGCAAATAAAATTGCAATGAAAAGTTTCTCTGTCATTCGGAGTCGGCCTTAAAGCTGTAGGTCCCGCCACTCATGTGTAAAATTAACACACACAGCATAAGTGGTATGAGAGACTAGGTGAATAATCCTCACTAAAGGTTTGTAATGACCAATTACGTACATACATATGTATAACATGCAAAGCATTTCTATAAGCGCAAGTAATGATTTTCTTGTTATAATTTTAAACCTCCGCTCGGAACTGTCTATACTCCTTACGGCAGGAGTTTGCAGAATAAGAGTGCAAGTAATAACCGAAATAAAAGAAAATGTTGGCAAAATGTAATATGCAGTCGGGTTAGCCTCCATTTGCAACACTTTGGAAAAGACAGAACGAGTAATTCAACATGGGAACATGTTTATACACGAACATTGTTTCTTAATGTGGAAGGTGCTTAATATTCATAATTTTCTATTCCATGGAATAGTGACAGAGAGATATCAAGAGGATTTCTATTTCAAAATCAATATAGTTGGCGCTCAGTTAGGAAAATGATTATGTAATCTAACATGATATGGCATGTTCTACGCCACCTTGCAGTCTTGAATAGTTTAAAAAATTTTCATAATTTCCTTGTAAATGGCAATATATGTATGCCGGTATCCTCGATTTGTCAGTCCAAAGGCTGTCGACTAAGACATTTGCCTCTGTTGCGTATTAGATACTCTCAATTATCAATTTCTCAACACCCACCTATACCGTAGACTTAAGCCTGAAGAACAGTAAACACAGAATTGCAAGGAATAAAAGTATTTTACAAGCAATTAATAATACTTCAGACAAATGGATGCACTATACAGAGTACTGAAGTCGTCATAGTCTAGTATGTAGTGTGTCGGCTTGTTAGATGTGAGGCCACAGTTCTCAAGCACCGGAGATATGGCCGTCGAAACTAATGCAGTCGACAAAGTTAATATATTTCTCATCAACAAAAATCAAAATGCAAGTCTTCGAAAAAAATGCAAGTAATCAGCCAAAAACGCTCAAGACAACAGTCAAAAAATGTAAGTCATCGGCAAAAAAATGGAAATCGTCTACCAAAAATGAAAGTCACCGTCAAAAAAAAAAAAATTAAGTTATCATCCAAAAAATGCAAGTCATTGATCCAAAAATGCAAGCCATTGATCCAAAAATGCAAGCCATTGATCAAAAAATACAAGCCATCGGCCAAAAAGATGCAAGTCATCTACAAAAGAAATGTAACTTGCGAAAAACATTGACATTTTTGTTCTATATTTATATGAATGTAAATGCATATTAACTCAATGAGAATTATTGAAATCTTTAAGTTGATTTCCCCACTTTTTTTTGCTCATATAAAAAAGTTAACTTCATCACCTATATCTCCACTCTCAAGTAACGTCCGATCATAAGAAACCATGTTTTGGAATCCTTGATACCATGACTCACTAGGTCTATTTCCCGCACAGCTCCATCCTTTATCCAATTTAGCACCATTTATACAGAGCACTACAAGACTTTCCGAGCGACCACATTTAATCGTATAAAACGAAAACTAGTATCCTGTCAGCACTTCGTTAAAAACTCATAAGTTTTGTTCTAAAAATTAAAGCACTTGTCTTGCGTATGGGAAGTTTTAAGAGACGTTGATCTTAAGAGACCTTGTTGAGTTTAATGTAAACGCACTCTTGAATCATGTACACAATTATTTCAAAGGAATAATTAACGAATGATTTCTTGAAAATTCGAAGACTAGTCAAATCCTTGATTTCCAAGGAATGGGTTATGGTGGTGAATATTGTGGAGAGAAACTATTCTCTCTCATGAATTGGCATTGGCTTTAGTTTCTAAAATATTCGTTGTTGATGCATTCTCTCTTGAGGGCAGTAATCAAGTCAGTGACATTTCCGACTAATAATAGAGGTGCCATATACATTTTTCTGTGTTTCATAGGAAATTGTGCAAATATTAACACAATACAACAAATCAATTAAAAAAAAAACCATAATTTATGAAGAAAATAATTAGCATTTCAAACTATGCCCTACGCGATCTCATTGATACTTCAGTCATTCTATTCGTCTATGCATTCTATACCCAAGATTATGCGATTAAGGCCAAAAGCCCACATAATGTATTTAACGGGTGTTACTTTGAAACTTGTGTCTAACGGGATCAAATCGCACGATCGCAGTGGCTAATTCACACCACGTAAAATGACTTCAAATCGTTCACACAGAATATGCCATGTTGCATGAGTTGGGTGATACAAAACGTCTGTTCTGATGGAACTACATCCCGCTGATATCTAAATCTTTCAATTCAGGTAATGTTTGTAATCATGGACCGATAGGACCTGTCGTTGATAGTGATGACCAGGCCAACCTGGTCATTTGCAATGAAGTATGGACCGATGACTCCGCCAGCCTAAAATCTACACTAAGTAGTGTGTTTATTGGGGATGCCTTAAATGCTCTTGGAATGGACCACATTTGGCAACAAATGGACCACATTGCTGAATATATTTTTCGCTGAAAAATTAAAGTCAGACTTCCATTTATTTTGTTGAAAAACTTTGATTATTTTCATGTGCTGTTGAATGCTTTATTCAACATCAATTGGTCTTGAAGAAAACTTTTGAACGCTAGAATCCAAGTGAGGACATTTAACTGCACAGGGTTGATAAAATTTGAAACCAATAACGTACTAACGTAATTTCTAGTTTAAACAAGGATGGATTACTTATCAGCAAGTAGGAAATAGCTGTGAATGACTCAACAAATGATATTCTTATTACCCGACCAAGTGCTTCGCCCTTTATTCTTTATAAGGCTTTCGGGAATTTTGCTAACATTGTTCCTTGTTCCTTTAAAAAATTACATCAAGATTTTAATTTTATCAGGACAGTCTTAAATATCATTTCAAAGGCTTTGAAACAATGGCACAGTGTGGGCCAACCAATCTATAACGCCAACGCGTTGTGTTACTATACAGAAAAGAAGCAGTGCGAACACTCGGAACAGGAAAATCTATATCACGATTTGGAAATGCAACTTCCGACACCCAATGAAGCAGGAATCACACAATCGTTGTTTACCGGCGAAACCACTAGGAACCGCCACCGTTAAAGTTGCATAAGTGCGATGAATAACAACGAATGCAAGACATCTCGCCAGCGGCACTACACTCCGCATACCATGATTGATCAAAACCCTGATTTCATAATCACGGCCAAGACAAATGAACCATAGAGTGAATATATTTTACAAGTAAATTCTCCTTTTTTTTATCACATATTGTTACTTGACCAACTGCTGTCTAATGGTGTAAAAAATTTCTTTCTTTTTAACTTTTCTTTCATTACAACAACCACAATAGCAACAACACACACAATAAATAAAATAAAATTGTTTATTAATGTGTATGTGTGTGTGTGTAGTGTGCTTAAGGAATAATGCTGGTAGCAATATTGTGTTATATTTTTTTCATGTTTTTGCCAATTTTGTTATTTATTTCACTTTCTTTTCTTTTTCTTTCGTTTTGTATCGCTTTTCATAAAATTTAAATTTTTTTGTATTCAAAAATTATGCGAATCTTACCAGCGCATTCAGTTTATTCTGCTATTTTTTTTTCTTTTTTTAGAGAATATTTTCCACTTAGCGATTGTAAATTTTACACATTCTTACGTAGTACTTACACACACACACGCATATGCATACATATGTACATATAAGCACTTTAACAGCAGCAATCAAATGTTGCCATATACAAAAAGCAACAACAATATCATCATCATACAATGTGTAATAATAGGAAGACAGGGAGAGAGAGAGAGAGACAGAATGAGAGAGTATAACTCAAAATACTTGACGGTTTGACTATTTGCTGCAGTGCGCCTTAAATGCTCTACATTTTTCATATTTATCCCAGGAGCAATAATAACTGTAATAAAATAAACAAGATGAACAAAACAAAAAACAAAAACAATAACGGTAACATCAAACAACAACAACAACAGTAACAACAAGGAATACAATTGTGACAGAGAATAACAGACTGACAGACAGAAAGACAGGCAGACGAACAAGCACTTTTTAACTGCATTTTATACGAGCATATCCTACACCAATACAAATACACACACTTATGCAGTATTAATATTCAGGCATCTTTAGTAATTTATATTATGTATGTGTGTGTGTGTGTGTGTATAGGGAGAGTAGGAGAATGTACAAATTTTGTAGAGAACAATATTTAAGTCATTTTAGCATCTTTTTGTGTTGAGAGAGTGCAACACACAAAAACAAAAATCGAGTATTAAAATACTGCACTATGGGACGGCGCTGCACAATAATTGTGAATTAAAATTACTTTCACTTTTTAACTCTTGTCTACAGTCAGGGGCATTTTGAGTCCTTTAGTAGGTAAGATAAAGGGATGACGTGCTGAGGGGGGCTAAAAAGACTTTGACTACAAATCCGAACAATCCAGTTAAATAGTCCGGAAAGGTGAAAAATATTCCACTTTGATTTACGAATTTTAAAAGAAATATGCATCTTCAATAGTTTCCTGCAAGGAAGCCGCAAGAATATGACAGAAAATGATCTCCATATTGTCCATTACACAGTCAATCGATCAGGCATATCGCGTCTTAAGTTTGTTGCCACGACGTATATTACTCTTGACGCAGTCACCAATAAATGAAATATGCAAACTGTGTTAACGGGGAATATAAAATCTTCCAGTGAATAACTTTTTTACGTGATGGGTTTCAAGCCCTACACACAAGCCACATTTGAATTCCAAAGAGTTGGAGTTCGCTGCACGCATTAGTTTACCTCTAGAATGCTCTCCAGGCGGAGACACGTGGAGGCTGCATGTCAACTTAAACGCAGCAAGTCAAGGATCGTCGTGGAGGTCGCTATGTTGACTACAGTTAGAAACTTTATCTTGTTTGCATGCATCCCATGAGTATGAGTTCCTCAACGATATGGATGTTGCGCAGTGTATTAACATCCAGTGCCTGCTCTGACCCTGGAGGAGCATGATCCGGAGAAACAGGTATTTGATGCTGGGATTTGTGGAAGTTGGCGAAGAGGACGACCTTGATAACGTTGGAAGAACCAAATTGCGGATGCCCTATCAGCGATTGGTGTGACTAACAAGAAGCAAGAAGCAGATACACCAGATATCACAAGGCGATCGGGTTGTTAATGCTCAATTAAGTAAGCAAGTCAGTATATGGTATATCACACACGACAAGCGCGACCAAGTAGCAGTTGGTTAGTCATAGGGAAACTAACAGCAACTCGTTAAATCAATCTACATTTGCCCAGGATATAAAGATAAAACTGAAAGCAAAATATCTGCGAACACCAGAAATTTAGTGGCGTTAACGGCCCTGCATCGCTGTTTCTTTTCTAGAAACACTGCTAATTGTACGTGATCATTTCGTCCGTAAGAACAAGTAGACCAAACACCTGCCTAGCTGAAATAATACGATTAATATCACCGAAAGAAAGCTATGCCATGTAAAGAATGATGGAACCGATACCCAACGGCGACCCTATGAACATAAAGAGGACGTAAAAGGAGAAAAAAGTTATTGTCAAATGATATAAAGAGATGGTAAATATGTATTCGAACTTCTTATTTTTTTTTTACTTCAATCCCATTTAAGCAACTTCATCCCACTGTGCAAAGGTAATGCTCCAGTAGCAAAGGAAAACGAAGAAGAAATGAAGTCAAGTAGTCATTGTTGTATTAAAATTTTGTTAAATTCTTTATGGCAGTGCGATATATTGTTGTTGTTGTAGCAAGTGCATGTGCAATGTGTAACTGTATAATGAATGAAGCGAGTGTCCCATATTGTGCTGCACTATTAAGGAGTCACAGTGTAGCAGTCGGTATTGTTTATGGTGTGTGAGAAATGTGAAGACATTTTAAGATACAAAGCTACAGATAACGACACAGATACAAGGCAAGTGTTGCTACTACTGCTACTCGGTACTAAAAACTACTAAATAATAATGCTTGTTATTGTATTCATTGCTGTTGTTGTTGTTGTTGTTGTTGTTGCTTTGTTGTAACGCTTGGCAAAATGTTAACCACAAAACAGGGAATAAAAATATATTTTATGTTCTCTTCTCTACTCTATTCTTCTATTATAATGCCAGAGTAAAGAAAGAGTACGTATGAATGTGTTATATGTATGTGTGCGTGTGTAAGTGTGAATAGAAATAGCAGTAGTAGCAATGGTAGTGGTGTTGCATAAAATTTATGTTCGCTTTGTCTTTACTTGCAGTTTCATTCATTTCCTTAGCTACATTTGAACACACATTTTTTTCTTATTTTATATTCAAGTAAGTAATGCTTAATAACAATTACAAACAAATGTTCAAACATACAAACACACATACGCATATACATATGCATACATATATAATAGCACATACTCACTTAAATGTTTGCTTTTTAACAAGCCACTATAAAGTGTTGCATACATGGTACTACTGCTACTCGGTATTGTACTTAACACAGAAGAAGAAGACATTTTTATGTGCATTTGAAAAATATTTATTGGGTTATACATACATACATACATACATACATATGTGTACAGATGTCTTCATATATTACCATATTCATGCACTTCTCTTAAATACATTGTAGACCTTATTTGCCCTACAGTAGTGAAAATATCAGCAGTTTAGCGTAAAAGATAGATTATTTGAAGGAGATTTCATGTTTCTGATTGCTCTGTGCTGTCCTAAAAAAGGAAGACCCCACGATATGAGCCAACTACAGGAGTATAAGCCTTCTCCCTATTGCGTACAAGGTCTTGACGAGCGTATTATGAGAACGATTGAACCACTCGTTAAAACGCATTGTGGCTGCAGATCTGGCAACTCCACCATCAACTAGATCTTCACCTTACGCCAAATCCTAGAGAAGACCCATGACAAACAAATCGACACTCACCATCTTTTTGTAGACTATAAGGCAGCCTTCGATAACCCCATAAGGAATCTCATTATTGTCGCAATCGCAATACTGAGCGAAACTGATAAGTTTATGAAAATGACGTTAACAGCTCCGTTAAGGTATGAATGGACCTCTACGAACCTTTTGATATTTCAGACAAGGCGAAACCTTATCAAGCAACCTCTTCAACTTTGTCATGGACCTGCAAAACGTGGGAGTGCACCGCAATAGCAATATTTTCCACAAAACAGTCCAATTGCTTGCATACCCTAACAACATTGACATCGTAGCGTGTACCAAGCGAGTAGGAACAGCTACCTTTAGTGCTATTAAACGGGATACGATCTGTCTGGCAGTCAGTGGGGGCAAAACGAAATATATGCGGCGTATTGAATCCTAGATTACGGCCGATAACTATAATCGATATAGTCAAGCAATTTATTTATCTTCGCTCCGCCGTTACCAGCACAAACGTAATCAATCGTAGCACCACTCTTGCCAGCAGGTACTAATATGGTCTCAGTAAGTAATTTATTAGTAAATACTTCTCACGTATGACGAAACTTGTACTCTGCAGGTCGCTTATCCTCCCCGTTCTTCTCTATGGCGCAGGAGCATTGATACTATCAAGCACCGAAACTGCAGCCTTGAGATTATTCAAGAGAAACGTCCTACGTAAGTTCTTCGGTCCATTGCGAGTTGATGATGATTTCCGCTTGAGCTGTATTAACTTCTTAAAGACATGGATGCACTGGTTGCTCTGGTTCGACCATGTTGTTCGTATGATTTTTAGAAGTTGACAAAGAGGACGAACTTGTCTAAATGTTCAGGATCAAATTGAGGAAGTATTGCCATCGATTGGTGTGGCCAACTGAAGGAGGCGAGCAAGAAGCAGAGGATGAATGTGCTAATGCAGGTCGGAATGAGATAATCGAGTTGTTAATTTCTAATTAAATAAGTAAATAAGTTTGCATGTTTGCATATGCTTTCAACACTTTAGTCACTTTCAACACTTTAGTTACAGCTTAGCTTTAGAGAGATTGCAGGACAACTCAACTTCGATTAGTTTATGATCCAGTCTGAAGATGTAATAAACAACAATAGAGAGTGGGGCATTCGACCACATTCGGAAGCCCGCAAAGTTAAAATAAAGTTTTCGATGTCAGACTTAAACTGTAGGTAACGCCACTCATCTATAAAATTAACAAACACATTACAAGTCGTGTGAGAAGCTAGTTTTTAATCCTGACTGACTAACTACGTATGTATGTATTCATGTACTTCAGATGATTTCCACAGAATGTAAACACTGGAAAATTATAACAAATACTATAGAACCATAAGAGCTTTCTATTCTTCCTTTGCAACAAATCTGCCCAACAAGCAAGCCGGTTGCTGTTCTTACCATGGAAACATAGTGTTTATCATAGTGAATCAATATCTCAAGTATAATGGATTTTCACAACATTTTCCCTTCTTCGAATTTGTCAAAACATACGACACTTTCATTATTAGGTACCACACTTCAGTAGAATTTTATATAAAGGTTCGTATCAAACCTTAACATCGATCAGAACATAAATCCAACATCATAACTCAACTAAGGTAAACAAATTAATTAAGATATACAGCTCTGGTCCATAAACTATACAACATATCTCAAAAAATTAGACCTAAAAGCTCAACCTTAATGCCAGTAAAACATTGAAACTAAAATGTTGCATCGTTTTTCTTATCCATAGAATACCGTATCCACAATTCATAAACCGCTTGGTGTTTTATTCAGTAAATCTTAATATTAGTTTCGTGGACCCTTTATTTTATTTTTTATTTTCTTTTTCTTTTTTTTTATGTTCGTACATATTTATTCCCATTTTCAAATGCCAACAATCTCCGTATGTTGCATGCAACTGTAATAAGAAGACTTATGTGTTATTTCAACTATTTTACACATTCATTCCCCATTTTTTTTCTGTTTTTTTTTAAGTTTCACTTCTCGGTTTACATAGCTTTAGTTTGCGTTTTTTTCCTCTTATTCCTCTCTGTAGTCCAATTGCACGTTTTTTTCCCTTATTTTTTAGTGACGTTTTTTTTTGTTGACATGACATGATTAATACGACTGCTGACATGTTGATCGAATGCAACGATGATTTTAAGCACATAAGCAGGGGGAGTTACAAATAAAAAAATAGTTTATGAGAGAAGTGAAAAAAAAAGTACAAAAGCTGGGAAATAAACAAGAGGTAGAGTGAAAACGAAAGATTCATAATAAAATGCAAAATACGGAGATTACGAGATGGGTATCCTACACAGGGTAGTTTCGTTTTTATTCTTAATTTTTCTAATTTTAAAGTCTCGTTTTAATGAAATGAACATCACAGAATAGTTGTTGCAATCCATAGTCGGGAGAATATTTCTGGTCCCACAGTTGCTCAATTCAGCCTCCACACGACAACTACTTCCAACGGTATGAAGCTGATCGTGGTAGTTTATAGCACCAGGTTTCAATGCCTCGATATCCACAAATCTGCTTCGTTGTCAACTGATCGATCAACAGGGCTACGACCTAGCTTTTTACATCACCCATGTTGTACCGCCGTGGTCTAATGGATAGTGTGTTGGCTTATTAGACGAAAGGTCAGGGTTCGAATCCCCGGTCAGACATCAAAAACGAAATGAAAAAAATATTTCTTCGGCGGCTTCCTCTCAGCAGATTTCTGGCAAAAACTCTGAGAGTAAATAAAATTGCCATGAAAAGTTTCTCAAAAATCTGTCGTTCGGAGTCGAATTTAAACTGTAGGTCCCGCCACTCATGTCAAAATTAACACACACAACATAAGTGGTGTGAGAATCTAGCCGTAATCCTGACTGAAGGTTGTAAATGGCCAATTATGTATGTTAGTAGTAGGCTGGACCATCATTTTAATGTCGACTCCTGAAAGACGATTTTTTGAGAAATTTTGAAATTTTTTGCCAGAAATCTGCTGAGAAAAAGTCACCGAAGAAATATTTTTCTATTTTCGAGATTCTGAGCTGAGGTTTGAACCACGGGCTTGTGTCTAATAAGTCAACACATTACGTATAGAAGTCCGGCCTTTGTACCCCATTGCTGTGTATTATTGATACCATATTGGAATGTTCTCTAATGATATACGACGACGTGTTCTTGACAATCTAGTTTAGTTTGGCCTGTGTAGAACACTCTTTCCCTAGAAGACTTTCTTGTCTCTTACAGTGAAAGCAGATCTAAGTCTAACGGCCATTGCTACTCCATTCTCTGACTCCCTTTCTAAAACCTATTTAACAATTTTTAAACACAGTACCCGGCGATTTCAGAATATTGTTGGGAATAAAAATTTTGTCTTAAGACTTTACACTACAAGCTAGCCAATATTATGAACCAGTGGGCAAAAGTGTAGGACTAGTTTCTAAATACCGCTCATGTTCTAAAAATTACTTCAATCAAAACTTTCAATCGTTTCAGTTTAATTTTGACCTATTTGTGACATTAAGTTAGGTTAGGTTCGAGATCAAGGGGTCAAAATGATCCACTGAAAATTCGTCCCAGAAGAGAGCAGGATGATAGTGAAAAATGAGAAGAGGTAGGAAAGGGAAGATATAAGAGATGAAACACACAAGAGAGCTCGACCAAAGCCTTGAATCCGTAGCAATTTTCAACCAACTCAACTAAGGACTGAACAGTTGTAGAGGAGGTATTCGATAGTTTCCAACTTCTCCTCATTGCAACATACTCTGCAATAGTCCGGCTGAGATCTGTTGCAGTTCCATGTCAGCGATCTAATCTCGCAGTGCCCTGTTCTGAAACCAATAACTGATCTCAGGCTGACCTTATCTAAGCCTAGCAGCAAACCTGTTCTATCACTGGCTATAGCAGGCCATGGGCACTTAGACACATAACATCTCGATGCACCGCCCCAACTCCTCTGGTCGTCTTCCTGACCCATTTAATGATGAGGCCGTAGTAGTGACGGCCCAACTATCGAATCGATCTCAGAAAGTGAACCTAAACTAGCGATAGTATTCGCCGTCTCATTACCGGTTGCACCGCTATGTTTCGGAACACAGGGGCATTAAGTTCAATTAATATTATGAACAAGAAATAGATTCTCTATTGATTCAGCCGAAATTGCAACAAAGAAAGTCTATAAAATGTAGAATCAATTAGCATTCATTTCATTATAAAGCCGAGTTTTTCCCTCATTATCCTTCTGCCATACATGCTGGAAATGCAACAAATGTGTTGGAATGCTGAGTTTTAAACTTTCATCAATTGCCACACGCAAGTAATTAAAACAAAAGAAAGAAAAAACATGAAGGGAAAATCAAGGGAAAATCAAGGGAAAATGTCAATAAAATGTCACACGAAAACTCTAATACCAAGGAAAAGTTTCCTTTTTATTGCAACATTTTACTGTGGAAGTGAAAAGGAATTTTTCAAATCAAAAAAAGGAAAAAAAAAACGAGGGTTCAAGTTGGTTTTTAATATCAAAAACCAAAACAAGATGAATGGAAAACAAAGGAAAGAGAGAAGCGTAGTAAGTACACCATAAAACACTTGTAACATGAACAAAATAATCGCAAATGCTTTGTAAACAGTAGAACAGCATAAGGGGGAAGGTATTAGGAGGAGGTGTATAGAAAGCGGCCAAGCTAAAGTGTAATTTGTACTTAAAAACAATGTATCTTTTGTTTTCTTTCTCTCTCTTTCTTCTTTTTTTCCTTTCTTTTTTCTTTATTTTTTTTTTCATTGTATTGTATTGTTTAATGTTGATATTTTATTTATAACCTCCTGCCTCCAAAATGCTTTTGCCTTAATTTTCCCCTCGCACCTTTCGTCTTCTGTTTCTATGCCTTCTTTTGTTAATTTTTTTTTTTTTTGCTACACACAACCCTTTTTCAATACTTGTGCTCGTATTTGTTGCTATAGCTGCAGTAGATGACGCCTGCTGTTGCCGTTGCTATTGCTGTTGTTGCCGCTGCTTCTTTAATACGCGTTGATTAAGATTTGGGTCAAAGTTCAAAGTACCCTTTAGAAATCACTCAAAAGAAAAGAATGTTTTCCGCAACTTAATGGTGGGTAATTAAAATAATAAATGATTGGGTGTTTTACTCTCTTCTCTCATCTCTTCTCTTCCCATCTCTTCACTTTTCTCTTTTCTGTTTCCTTTTCGTTGTTGAGCAGAAAGTTTTCTTCTTTTTTTTTGTAGCCGAATATAAATTAAAAAAAAAATGGCAAAAAAATAAGTTTGTATTGCAATGCTCGTACTAAACTGAACTTGATTTAAGAGTCGTTTCATGTGATTCAATACCTTGGGGGGTAGAATTTGTTTCGATTGTAAATTTCAAAAATAATTGGAGATGCTTATTTGCAATTTTTATTAAATTTTTGAAAAAGACTGCGGAACTAATTGCAACACAATGCTGAAAGAGTTTAACGTCTGGTTATCCATTTAGAGGCTTCCAAACCATCGGTCTGGCAACACTATTGGCTGTTAAATATCTTTAGTGAAATATATACGAATATCGATCGTTAGACATTCAAAGAAAAAGTAAAAATAGTTAAAAATTGAACTCCAAAGGCGGAGATTCCAATGTGACCATATTCCAAGCATTACGGTATAATTATGGTCGTCATAATCGACCAATTGTTCAAGAAATTCACAACATTTTAAATAAATTTTAAGGGACTAGAAACGTTAAAAATGTGATTCGACTTGTCCATCATCGAAATCTACATATTGCCGAAAATATAGGGTGGGCCATTTAAAAGTTTAATTTTAAATACGCAATAACTACAATTGTTCCGGTTAGAAATGGAATATTATTTCATTCATATTGCTGTCGCGGCTGGCCTCACAGTACCTCATTCAATGAAACCAATTTTCGTGCACTTTTTCGTGTGTATGTGGTCGTATCTCGGCAATGACATCACGCATGTTGGCCTTCAAAAGCTCAATTGTCTCTAGTTTGTGGGCATAATAATTTTCTTTAACGGCGCCCCACAGAAAATAATCCCACGGTGTCAAGTCGCAGCTTCTTGGCGGCCAATTGACAATACTATTTTGGCCATCAAACGTTTGACACAGTAAAGAAAAAATAGATACAAAAAAAAATCGGTTATCATGGTGCGATAGGTGTCTCCATTTTTCGTAATGGTTATACCGTGCTCATTTTCAAAAAAAAAATGGGCCAATGAGGTCTCCGCTTCACAAATAGCACCGAACAGTCACTCTTAATGGATGCACTGGCTTCCGTAAAACTACATGTGGGGTGTCTGAGTCCAAAATACGGCAATTTTGCTTATTACCGCGCCCACCAAGATCAAAATAAGCTTCATCCGTAATGATTTTTTTTCACTAAATCTACATCATCGCGCAGTTTCTTATTGGCCCATCTATTCAATAAAATTCCAACGGTTGCTAAGCATAAATCGATTTCATTACGTTCAGTGGAGATGATATATTGTTTTGAGCAGAATAGAATGACATAAGTATTGTCAGATTTGAAATAACCGATGGTTGAAATATAACCCGATAGTTAGCCTACCCTATATCACCTACCCCACTTTTGATATGGCAGCATGCAATACCGGCTCATTTTCCAAAACATCGTAGATATGATACTTGGGTACTAAAGCCACAACCTTTCTTCAGTGATGAAATTCATCTGTCATTCAGTGGATTATATCAGCAAATAAAATTGCCGTATATGGGAATCGAAAAGTCCAAATTTTTTTGAAAATGATCCAGAGTTAATCATAAATATAAATTTCTACTTTGTTGCTGATCAATAGAAAATAAATCCTCACAGGCATAAAACATCCAAAAACACAAAAAAAACAAAATTAAAATAAACTAAATAAGAGAAACAATAAGAAGAAATACAAAAAAAAAATTAATTTTAAAAAAATATTAAAATAATAAAAATATTTAAAATATAAAGATTTACAATCTAAAAAAAATTAAAAAAAAAATATTTTTAACTTCACATTTATCCCTCAAAATTTTCTTCTTAAGATATTTAACTGACTGGCTGTGCAAGTAAATAACCTTGAAAACACAATAACATTTCTTTTAACAGTAATGTTAATGCTTTTTTTTTATCTATTAACAGTCTGTTTTTCTTTCTCGGTCTCTCTCTCTCTCTCTCTTTCTATTTCTTAAAAAACTCAATGGCACACAGCATTTGTTTTGCAAGCATAGCAAGAATTAAAATTTATTGTGTTGGTTTACAAATAATTTTGAAACTCACCTTTTAAGAACTGATCATCTACTCACACCCTCTGCTTCTCAACACACATTCCAAAATATACGAATATACACCGTGCGTGTGTATGAATCTACGCACAAACAACAAACAACACTTTTTCACATTCAAGGCCATGCACTAACAACACAACATATACAAACTTTTTTTCTTTTCTTTTCTTTACTTCTTTTTTCTTTTCTTTTCTTCTTTTTTTCTAATCTTCTTTTTTCTTTTCTTTTCTTTTTCTTATAAACCGATTATTATGCAATTGTACTCCTGCAAGGGAGTTTTAAAATTTTATTTTCTTATTAAAACCTTTTATGTTGCTGTTGTTGTTATTATTTTTTTATTTTTTTATATTCAAGACCTTGCATTAACAACCACACTTCACTTACATTTGATCATTGCTATTCTTTTTTTCAACATACACCCTTACTGATGTACTCCATTTTGGAAATTTTCTAATTATTTTCATAGAACTACAAACAAAAAACCTTTGTATTCCTTAACCATTTTATTTATTAATTATTAATAAACTATTAGAAACGCTATTATTTTATTACCACAATTTCTTCTTATAAGCAAATTTTCATTTCTTTTTTCTTTTTTTACCTTTAAATTCTAAACCACAAACACTTTCAACTTACACCTTTTCAAATAACGCACAAATTATGAGACTTAACCGGCTTCCGGGTTTGTATTTTTCTTTAAAGCATTTGCATCGAATGACATCATCAATAACAACAACAAATATGTGAATATTGCAACGAAATTGAGTGCATATGCCTCTCTTTGTTTTTTGTCTTTGTTTTTGCAAACAGGAAATAAAATCCCAAAAAAATTACAACAAAAATCTCGTATCATTAATAACATCGATCAAGATTATGTTAACTTCAAAATAACAACAACAACAGCAACAGGTTGCAACAACAGGTTAGTTGCAACAACAGGTTGGTTGTCAAACAATGTTAAGTAGATTTCTTGCATTCTACACATTCTACAGCTAACAAAACCCTTTCCGCTCTGTTCTTTATTTTCAAATGCAACAATAACAAGCAAAAGAATAACATTCAAATTTTTATTTGATCGTTGTGCAGGGTGGAAGGAGAGTAGCATTCGTGTCCAAAAACTGTAAACAAAAATTATAGCAGAGCCAACGATGTAAAATAACAGAATCCATCAATGCATTCATGTTGTTTCTATTTTTCTAAAGACAATTAATACATAGCCATATAAGAACAAAGTGTGTTGATTATACAAAAAATTGTTGTTTTTAACACTCTTTCGCCACAAAACAATCGAAGAAGCATTTTCGCATGATGCCGAATGCATGAAAGTTTTGTTTACATGTCATACTTACATTGTATTTAAATACGGTTAGTGTGTTAGAAGACCAGTTCGTATGGCGAATGAATGCATGAACA
>QOCX01000376.1:183391-197643 GCA_005959815.1 Sarcophaga bullata | reverse complement strand
GCCATTACACACCCTTCAGTCGGGGATTACGGCCACGCTTGCTCACACCACTTATGTTGTGCTGTGGGTTAATTTACACATGAAGTGGACGGGACCGGCTACGTTTTAAAGTCGACTCCGAACGACACGAGATTTCTTGGAACTTTCTGGCAGTCTTATTACTCTGCAGTTTTTGCCAGAAATCTACTGACCGAATGCCGAGAAATATTCTTTTTCATATTCGTTTTTGGATGTATACGTCATTCTATCTACTGGTCCTCAAATTCAGATGTAGCTCGCACTGAGATGAATGGAACTCCGATCTTACGGGCCCTTGAGCGTAGCCCGTTGGGGTCTATTGCTCACAGGGAGGAAACTGCACGACTGATGCGTACCGATGCCCCCCCAAAAAATTATGAATTTATGTATCATTTTTCAAACAAAATTCCACTATGACTGTCTTATATGGGGTAGGTGATTTAAAAATTTAAATATAAAAAAGCAATAAACAACAAAAACCGTTTGAAAATTCGCAAAATTTATTTTTTTTGTTGTAAATTACAATTGTTCCGGTTAAAAATGGAATATTATTTCATTTATATGGCTGCCGCGGTTGGCCTCACAGTACCCCATCCGATTGGACCAAATTTCGTGCACTTTTTCGAGTGCATGGGATTGTATCTCGGTATTGGCATCACGAATGTTGGCCTTCAAATGCTCAATTGTCTCTGGTTTGTCGGCATAACACTTTTCTNACCCCATTCGATTGGATCAATTTTCGTGCACTTTTTCGAGTGCAGGGGGTTGTATCTCGGTAATGGCTTCACGAATGTTGGCTTTCAAATGCTCAATTGTCTCTGATTTGTCAGCATAACAATTTTTTTTAACGGCGCTCCACAGAAAATAGTTCAACGGTGTTAAATCGCAGCTTCTTGGCGGCCAATTGACATTACCATTTCGGCTAATTAAACGGTAATCAAACGTTTGACGTAATAAATCGATTGTGGCATGAAATATTTGGCAAGTTGCATCATTATGTTGAAACTAAACATTGTTCACATCAATACTATTAACAGCGGGTACAAAAAGATCTCCATTGACCGCTCTTATTTTCAAAGCAATATGGTCCAATGTTGCCTCTGCTTCACAAGCCCCACCAAACAGCGACTTGTGCATGGGTGCATTGGCTTTTGTAAGACTACGTAAATTTTGTTTATTATCGTACCCACCAAGATGAAAATGAGCTTCATTCGAAAAGATGATTTTTTTGGCATTAGCATCATCGTGCAGTTTCTCGTTGAGCAAATAAAACCCAACGTTGCTCAAGCGTAAATGGATTCATTACATTCAGTGGAGATAACATACTGAATTTTGAAACAGAATAGAATGACGGTCATACATCAAAAACGAAATATGAAAAAATATTTCTTCGGCGACTTCCTCTCAGTAGATTTCTGGCAAAAACTCAGAGTAAATAAAATTGCCATGAAAGTTTCTCAAAAAAATCTGTCGTTCGGAGTCGACTTTAAACTGTAGGTCCCGTCACTCATGTGTAAAATTAACACACACAACATAAGTGTGTTGAGAAGCTAGGCCGTAATCCGACTGAAAGGGTTGTAATGGCTAATTATGAATTTATGTATCACTTTTCAAACAAAATTCACTATGAGTGTGTTTATATGGGGTAGGTGATTAAAAATTTAAATATAAAAAGCAAAAAACAACAAAAACCGTTTGAAAAATTCGCAAATTTATTTTTTTTGTTGTAATTACAATTGTTCCGGTTAAAAATGGAATATTATTTCATTTAATGGCTGCCGCGGTTGGCTCACAGTACCCATCCGATTGACCAAATTTCGTTGCACTTTTTCGAGTGCATGGGATTGTATCTCGGTATTGGCATCACGAATGTTGGCTTCAAATGCTCAATTGTCTCTGGTTTGTCGGCATAAACACTTTTCTTTAACGGCCGGGCGCCCCACAGAAAATAGTTCAACGGTGTTAAATCGCAGCTTCTTAGCGTCTAATTGACATCACCATTTCAACTAATTAAACGGCCATCAAACGTTTGACGTAATAAATCGATTGTGGCATGAAATGTTTGGCAAGTTGCATCACTCTGTTGAAACTAAACATTGTTCACATCAATACTATTAACAGCGGGTACAACAAAAATCTCCATTGACCGTCCTTATTTTCAAAGCAATATGGTCCAATGTTGCCTCTGTACCCACAAAAATGAAAATGAGCTTCATCCGAAAAGATGATTTTTATGGCATTAGTATTATCGTGCAGTTTCTCGCTAAGCCAATAAATCGCAACGTTGTTCAAACGTAAATCAAATCATTACGTTCAGTGCAGATATTACACTGAATTCTGTGATAGAATAGAATAGCAAAGGTATTGCCAGATTGGAAATAACCGTTGGTTCGGATTTAAACGATAGCCCACCCGATAATTTCTATTATCTAGGGTGGTATAGGATGTAATAGATTGTTACTAAGTTCTTTTATTAAATATTTGAATTTTTTCAATATTTAATTTCAAAAACCAACAATTTTCGTTGTTAGCTTTTATTATTTTTAACTTAAATGTTGTCAAAAGATATTTTAACACTTTAAAAATCATTTAAAACATTACAATTTGCTTAATTTACTGTGTCTTCAAATAAACCGAGTGATAATACACATATACACACTTTATTTATTTCTGAATAATGAAATTAATTTAAAAAAAATTTCACTTTCATTTTCATTCAATAAAATAACAACGTTTCAGTTTCTTTAATAATTATTTTAATTTCATACAATTACATATGCAAGTAAATTGTGCAAATTTGATGAGTTTTTATTTAAAAATCAACACAAATAAAAAAAAAAATATTTTTTTTATATTTCTTTTACATGTTAATTGTTTAGTTTCCTCTATGCATTTCAAATAAATGCTGTATATAAGCCGCGCAGTGTGTTAATTTTTTATTTTATTTTGATTGTTTATTAATATTTTGCACGCAAATTGAAAAGTAAAAATTATGTTAAATTGTATACCCTACACAATCAAAGACAAAAAAAATATACTTTATTGTACAATACAATTATTTATTATTCTTTTTCGTATGCATTTATTATTTATTAATTAGGAGTTAATTAGAATATAAACAAATTTTTACAATTTTTTACAACCATGTTGTTTTAAAGGTGTTGCTAAAAAGCTGTCTTTCAAATGTAGCGCTTTTAAAATCGTTCAATTTGTTTTGGTTTCTTAGCCGTCTTTTGAAAACTTTATTACACAAATTTTAATAATAATTTTTGCTGTTACAAAATATTAATCTTTTAATAATTGAATGTAAATTTTATAAAATTTCAATACACAACTACAAACGGAAATACATTAAACCGGACTGCAAATGAAAGAATAAATTAAAAGTATTTGTTTATAACGCCTGCTTCTTCTGTACATCGTACAATACTCACATAAAAATAAATGAAATGTTTATTCATTTCGAAAATTTTTTAAAAAAAATTTATAAAATTTAAAAAAAAAAATTGTAAAAGAGCATATATTTGTTTAAAAAACACTTATTTTCCCAAAGCAAAACATTTTAACACCACATTTGCCTAGTTTTGTTTTATACCAGTTTTAATATACCAAGTTTTAGCTGGAATGAATGCCTTGTATCATATATTCACTTACTTAATAGATCATTACAATCATTTAGTCAGGATTACAACCTAGCTTCTTATATCACTGATGTTATCTGAACTAAGTTTATCCATTAGTGGCGGATATAAATTTTAACGTCAAATCTGAACAACAGGTTTGAGAATACTTGTCAGGGTTAAGGTTTGAACTTTCAAGCTCTCCCGCAACCCTAACTCTTGGATAAGCCCCATTGAGGAGGGATTATTATATATCTCATAGAAAGCAGAACATACATAATGGTCAGCCAGAATTCGACCTAGCTCACATCACTATGTTGTGTGTGTTAATTTTTATACATGAGTAGAGGAACCTACAGTTTAAAGTCAATCCGAACGACAGATTTTTTTGAGAAACTTTTCATGGCAATTTTATTTATTCTCAGAGTATTTCCCAGTAATCTGCTGGAGAGCAGTCACTGTCATATTTGTCAAGTGGTCTCACAGTCTAATAAGCCAATACACCAATACCTACTAGACTATGGTGACGACAATGTAGAAACACTAGTCGCAAATGGAGCAGATAAACAGACACTAAGCCGCCAGACGTGTTCGTTTTCCACTTATTTAAAACTGAGAAAATTATCTCATCGATCTTGACGAAATATCTTATCTTACCAAATCTATAATCACAATAAAGTAATGTATGGACGTTGGAGTTTTCGGTATCGATTGATAGTGTTCGCCGTCCTATTGGATTTTATAGTCTTTGACACGGTTTGAGTTCATTACAATGGTTAACGTAGTGGGGCTATTCTTTTTGATCCATGTAAAGATGGGGATCTAATCCTATCATATTTAACATAAGCTGAATATTTCATGAAGAAAAAAAAAACGAATGCAATTTATCGAATCGCAAGAAAAAGTAAGCGATGTTCTGTGAAAAGTAAGAGCGATCTGTCTCAATTTTGGCCAATAGGCATATAGGGTTGAAGAAAGGTATTGTTGTTTATTATGAACTGCTTCCTGTGGTCAGTTTTTTTATTCGAACATATGCTGACAAGCAAGCAAACGGTTCCAATTTTTTTCAAATGGTGTAGAGGCTTTCTAAGGGCGAAGCAACAAAACAATGCAAGTCGAACGCTTTCATAAAATTAAAAATTTAACATTAAGAAGAATCGATCCAGTATTTAAATCGAGCCCCGTGACTATGCTTAATAAAGCCTTAAATTTCGCCCCAAGAAATATTGACCTGAAAGATACGACACTAAGATAATTAAACAATCACTTGGACTTTATTTTGATTCAAAATTTTACATAACAGGGTATAAAACTGAAATGAACTTTGCCATTTCAAGTTGTAGATGCTTCCTAGCTTTCAACACCTAAACTTAATTAACTTAAACTGTATAATTTAAATACACAATCTTACAAAACATTGTGATTTTGTGTAACTCCCTCAACATCTTTAATTTTTTTTATATTTTATATTTTGAATGTTTATTTATTTAAATATTGTATAAAATTTTTAACTGATTAACGAGTTTGTGGCGTTTTTTGATGGCCTTTTTAAACAGTTATCAAATCTTTTTAATAACGGCAATTATAAACCCCCCTTAAGCATGTTGCAAATATTGCAAAACGTCAGACGACTGAATAAGTATTTAAAAAAATTCAAATTTTTTTTCTCTCTCTTAATTTTGTTGCTGGTTTTATACGGAATTTTACAATAGTTTTGCAAATTAGTTTTTTTTTTTTTTGATGAGCAAAAAATGAGAAGAAGAAATAAAAAAAATTTTTCAAATGACCAGAAAAAGTAAGAGGCGTTTACCTAAAAAAAAAAAGAAAAAAAAACAATAAAAATGAATAAAAAAAAAAAGAAACGAACAAACTTTAAAGATGAATTCGTAAAAAAAAATGTACAAAAATAACTGTGTTACGCACAAATGAGCACATTCATTAACTTATTCCTACTATTAGGCACATCATTTCATAGCAAGACTTTACGAATTTTTCCAATTCAAAGACTTGCAAAATATTCATTTGCTTTATACAATGGCGTTACGAAGAAAAAAAAAAAACACGTAAAAATATTTAAATCTTCAAGAATTCAAGTTTCATTCCGTTTTCCATTATTTCTAAGCGTTGGCTACAAGGCTGCAGCAGTCTTGCAGCTGAAAAAAACAAAAAAAATTTTTTTTTTTACAACTTGATGGCATTTAAATTTTTCTTCAAATTTTGTTTCTTTTTTTTTTTAAAAAAAAGCAAATGTTAAATATTTTCCATTTACTTAGTGTGCGTATATGTATGGCAGATTTTATGACGTTTACATTCGTAGTTAAAGGAGACACAAAACTAAAAAAAAAAAACAAAAAAATGAATTACCATGGAAACATAAAATGCAAAGAAGTAATAAAAATCAAAAACTAATCATGCATAGGTTTACGGAGTTCGATAGTTAAATTTATAAAAAAATACAAAAAAACAAAACAAACAAACAAGCAAAACTTATGCAATCTTTCCTCCAGTGATTTGTGTTAATGACTGACACTGTTTGCGAGAGTAAAAAAAAATAGAAAAATTAAGTATGCTTTATTTAGACGTTCATATCTAATTGGTCATAATAACTCTTCAGTTACAACCTAGCTTCGTTGACCTAGCTTCTTGCTTTACTTATGTTGTATAAGGCTAATTTTGTTCTCGGTGGAAGCTCATTTCCATTGTGCTTAACAACCCTTCAGTTAGGATTACGACTTGGGTTCTCGCACCACTTATGTTGTGTGTGTTGTTTTATACATGAATGGCGGAATCCACAGTTTTTCAAAATTGACTTCGAACGACTGATTTTTGGGAAAATTTTTCATGGCAATTTTTTTTTTTTTTTCATGGGTTTTACCAGAAATCTAATGAGAGAAAGTCCCTGAAGAAATATTTTTTTTTGTATGAGTTGGGGTTTGCAGCGTACCTCACGTGTAATAAGCGAACACACCAGCTACTAGTCGCCGTAGTCTAGTAGGTAGTGTGTTGGCTTATTAGACGAAAGGCCAGGGTTCGCATCTCCGGTCAGACATCAAAAACGAAATATGAAAAAATATTTCTTCGGCGACTTCCTCTCATTAGATTTCTGGTAAAACTCCTGAGAATAAGAAAAAAGTTGCCATGAAAAGTTTCTCAAAACAAATCTATCGTTCGGAGTCGACTTTAAACTGTAGGTCCCGCCACTCATGTATAAAATTAACACACACAACATAAGTGGTGTGAGAAATTAGGCCGTACTCCTGACTGATGGGTTGTAATGGCCAATTATGTGTGTATGTATGTACCAGCTACTAGACTACGGCGACTCATTAGCTTATAATAAATTTATTTAAGAATTATTATTGTTATTGGTGTCATTACATATAATTTTTCCAATTTGTTTTTATTTTTTATGGTGAAAGTCTTACAAAAAAAAAAAAATATAAAAAAATGTGATGATCATGAACTTGCATAAAACTTTCAGAAAATTAAGGAAATTTATCTTTAAAATAATAATGATGTTCAACAAACACTATTATCAACACTATCATTAACTGCATCCCCAAACCCCACACATATGTTGTGGAATTTCTTGTTTTTTTTGAAAATATTTTTTCACATTTCCTTTGTTTTCTTTATTTATTTTACTGTGAATGCTTTTCTAAGATGTTTTTTGTTTCTTTACAAATCGCTAAAGCATTTATTTTTGTAAAATTAACACGATTTTTTTTTTGTTTTTGTTGTTTGTTTGTGGCCATTGTAGTCATTATGCTCGTTTGTGGAACCAGTTCATTAAAGATTGATAATGAGCATAGAGATCGTTAGAGAAAATATTATGTCACACACGTAGTAGGGCTTTTTTTTTATTTTTTTTTTCATCTCTGTTGAACAACAAATAACCTTGAGCGTGTGGAATTGAAATGTGTTGTGATATGCCGCAAACCAGAAATAAAAAATAAACTATTTTGAATATATTTTGTGAAAAAAAACATCAACATTTAAAACCGATTTGTTTTTATCTTTGAAACATAATGAAAATATTTATAAACGTTACTAACAGTTTTGAGCTAAAAATTCTTGAACAAAAAGTACCATAATATCAGTTATACCATAAAAAGTACCACAATATCATTTAAATTGTAAAAAAAGTACCAAAAAGTTCCACAATGTTAGTTATATTGTAAAGAAAAGTACCAAAAAAGTACCATAATATCAGTTAAATTATAAAGAAAAGTACCATAAAAGTACCACAATATCATTTAAATTGTAAAAAAGTACCAAAAAGTTCCACAATGTTAGTTGTATTGTATAGAAAAATACCAGCAAAAGTCCACAATATCAGTTAGATTGTAAAAAAAAGTACCACAATATCTGTAATATTGTTTAGAAAAGTACCACAACAAGAGGGAATTATTTTTTTAAGTGATAAACCACAGCAACAATTTTTTGTTGTTTAGTTCTTGAGCTAGTGTTTATAAATTCAAAAGTTAATAATTCTTGTGTAAAAAATAGTTCATGATGACCCAGCCTAACGTGCGTCTAATCAGGATTAACGATGAAATAGTTGTATTGATCAGTTAGTGAGCTTAATAGAGAATCTATACCAGATGAAGCGCTTTCCTTCAACCAATCTCTTAATTTGGTACATACACACATTTATACATACATGACTGGTCAGTTACGACCTAGCTTCTCATACCAGTTATGTTGCGTGTGTTAATTTTATTCATATGTGGCAGGGCTACAGTTTAAAGTCGACTCCGAAGGACAGATTTTGTTGATTATTGTCCACACATAACGTCGCGCTACGTGATTCACTTTTTCAAGTACGCCCGTAATCAGTTTTTTCAAAAATTGTTCTATGAATGAAGAAAAAAAAATGGACCACACATTGGAGCATCGTTTATGAGCACAGCTCTTCCATTAAATGCTTGATAACTAACTAAACGTCCATACTGCTTATGGTTTTTCTGAGCTTCTACCATGATTTCATCATCTTTTTAGTGCGAACTCTGCCGACCAGAGCGGGGTGTATCTTTGCTATTAAAATTGTCGTATTGAAACAAAAACGAAGTAAAATATTTCGCTACTGTTTCTCAAGCTTGCAGTATTGGCTTTCGTGAATTTTGCACATTTTTCAACAGCCTGAGTCGCTTTCCCATTCTTATCTTTTCTATAATAGATACAGTGAGCGTCAAAAGAAACTGTACAATTATAAAAGTATACCATTAACATAACAATCATAACTTAATACCATGCATAACTGGTCATCACATATAGACATAGCTTCAGCATAACCAATTAAATGATTGCGCATGATAGATTAATATTATTCAAATAAGTGAGACAGGGTCATACAGTATTAAATAGAAACCGAACGAAATAATTATTATGAGAAAACATATAAAATTTCGGTTTTCGTATTGATTCGGTTGATATACTTTTTCACAACATAAGGCCACGCACCCGTGATTCACTTTCAAGGTAGCCCGCCAATTCAGTGTTTTCAGAAATTTGTCTATGATGGTCCACACATGGAGACGTTATGCAGACCCAGCTTTAAAATAAATGCTTGATAATACTGTAATCCAAGACTGGTTATGGGTCTTTCTGAGTTCCTAAATGATTTAATATAAACAAAAAAAATTTAAAAAAATAGTGAAATGAACTGAAACAAATAACAAGAAAATACTTGGCTATCAAATTGTCGAAAAAAAAAATAATGTTTTGCTGATGTTTTCAAGCTGCAAGTAATGCACATTTTTTCATTTGCTGGCTCGCAAACCATTCTTATCTTTTCTATAATGGATACAGTGAGCGTCAAAGGAAACTGTACAATTAAAAAAGTATACGTTAATAAATTACCATTGTTTTTATCTTAAAATTGTTTCATTGCCAAAAAAAAAAAGCATCGAAAGAAATGTCGAAATATTGTCAAATTTTTTCATGCACTCTCCTTAAGAAGTAAAAGTTGAGTTTGGTGATTGTTAGAATTTTATCCATTATTTAAAGCACTCCAAATTGTTATTCATTTTACTTAATATTTAACAAAGTAAAGCCTAAAAATGCTATCTTTCAAGCTACCTATCGGGAAAGCAAGCCAGAAAATACTTTAAAAAAAATTAATTTCCATTGAACTTCACTTCATTGTCCAATAAAAAAAAATTGGAATCTGAAAGTGGCTGAAGTCAACTATTTTTGAGGTGTTATAAATGTTTGGTGTTGTTTGTTTGTTGGACATTGAAATTTAATAATAAAAAAAAAAAAACGTTTTAATTTTTTTTATTTAAAATTTTTTTTGTTGTTATTTGCGACATTGACAGTTTGTAAGAATTAAAAAAAAATTTATTTTTTATTTTTTAATTTCTTGAAATTTATGCTGAGTTTTGTAAATAAAAAAACAACAACAAAAGAAAAATACAGAAATTAAATTACAATGACTTTTTACAATGAATGAATGACTTTGATTAAATTAACACCTGCTTGATGATGATTGATGGTTTCAACGCTGTACGCTTTGAGTCATGCGTTACGTGCTTACTAAAAACTTACATTGACCATGTGGGTGATGATAATGAAAATTCAAAAAATATTGACAAGGTGTTAGTATTTTAATTACATTTTGTTTTAATCACCATAGAAATGGTATTAAAATTTATTTCTTAATAATAACAATGAAATCCGTATTTAGAAAGACTTTGGAGAAGGTGGTGTTTAAGACGATGGTTTTTGAATGCCAAGGCTAACTTAAGAAGTTTCAAGCAAATTCCTAGAAGAACTAGTGCGACCATTATTTGCTTAAAAGCTATAAAAAATATAACAATTGTACGTTTTAACAATTTGCATAAATTGAAATCAAACTTTCCAAGAATCTTAAAACGGATTTGATATCTTAAAAGACGATTACGTATGGAATAACAAGTACTCCAAAACAATTCCTCAAGTTTTAAAGCAAATTTCACTAAAATTAATGAATTTTTTTTTTGCCTATCAATCTAACATTTAATGGAGAGGCACTTTTGTCTACTCCTCTGTTAAAAAAAAAATTATAAAATTCTCACGTTTTTCAAAAATTTGTTAAAAAAAAAAAACTTACAATAAAAAACTAATGAAGATGGATTTGTTTTTAAGCTGGCAATTTTATTCAATAATTTTTTTTCACGGTTTTAATAAGCTGTAATCAACAAATTTAAAACAAACAAAAAATTTTTTATTAATAATCAATAATGTTTTGAGGAAAAAAAAAACGTTTTTTTTTTTATTTTAAAATTGTTTTATAAGATCAAGGTTGTCATTAAAATGAAATTAATCAAAAGGAGAAAATGTCACATTAAATTGATTTGTTGTGGAATGATGATTATTAAAAATATTGGCATCAATTCAAAGGAATTTGATTGAAAAAAAAAAAAGAAAACAATAAGAAAAGGTTTTATTTGCAATCAATTAATTATTATTTTTGAAATTAATAAAATTAAAGGAAAGCAATTCAGCAAAACGAAATATTTCTTCTCTCAGTTTCTTTCAGCAGATTTCTGGCAAAACTGTGAAAGTAAATAAAAAAGTTGCCATAAAAAGTTTCTAAAAAAAAATCTGTCGTTTGAAGTCGAATTTAAACTGTATGTCTCGCCAATCATGTTTAAAATTAACACACATAACATAAGTAGTGTGAGAAGCTAGGTTGTAATTCTGACTGAAAGGTTGTAATAACCAATGATGTATGTACAGTGAGTGTCAAAAGAAACTGTACTTTAAAAAATATACATTATAATGATCAATTATGTATGTACAGTGAGTGTCAAAAGAAACTGTACTTTAAAAAAATATACATTAATAAATTACCGTTATTTTTATTTTAAAATTGTTTCATTGGCAGTTTTTAAAATTTGAAAAAAAAAATTCCAAATTTTTCGCACACTCTCCTTAAGTGGTAAAAGTTGAGTTTGGTAATGGTTAGAATTTTATCCTTAGTGTACAGTTTCTTTTGACGCTCACTGTATGTAATTCAGTTTTACCCCAAAGCTTTTTATTGCAACTATTTTCGTTGATTCATTCAGTGTCTTCTTCACTTTTTTTTTATTTTTTTATTAAAAAACCCAATTATTTGCTTTAAAAATTGTGAATTTTTCTCAGATTGTGGTTTTTATTTTTTTTTAAGTTTTTCTTGATTTTTTTTAGTTTTTCTTGTTTGTGTACACACATACATTTTTTTTTTCGTTGTCAAACAATTTTCAATCTTTTCTTAGGCTATTTTCTCTATAAAACATTGTGTAATAACCAGATTGTTTTTTGTACGAAAAACATAAAAACATACGTATAAAAATTGTTTGAAAGTGGTTTTAATGCTATACAAAACAAAAGACTTAAGAAACAAACCTGTTTAATTATTAGAAAATATTTGTTTATGAATAGCAAAGTGGAAATTGGAAATAATTACACACATTATTGGCCACAACAATACTTTAGCCAGGATTAAAACCTTGCTTCCCACTGCATGTCATTGCGTGTGTGTTAATTTTATCCTCATGTGGTTTATTTTTGAGTGACCTTTCCTTGCCAGAAGTGTGTAAAAGCAAAATGTTGTGGCATTGAAGATAATCTTGCTACAAACGGGCACTCATCACATTATATACATACATACATAACATATATGATTGACCATTACAACCCTTCAGTCAAGATTATGATCTAGCTTCTCACACCAGTTATGTTGTGTACGTTAATTTTATACATGAGTGGGGGGACCTAAAGTTTAAAGTCGACTGTGAACGATAGATTTTCAAGAAACTTTTCCATGACAATGTTTAATTTATTCTCAGTGTGTTTGCCAGAATTCTGTTGAGAGGAAGTCGCCGAAGAAATATTTTTTCATTTTCGTTTTGCTGAAGATAACTGACCTCAGCTCATTGGTTGTGCTTGACTTGACCACTTTGCTGACTCGATGCAAAGAAATTCCTTACGACTTTCTATGCAAGTGTCAGTCAATAATTTCCTCCTTCTAAGAACCTCAGGGAGCGCTGCCATCTCTAAACATCCTCCACCAACCCTTCTAAATGTCTCCATGAGAAGTCTCACGCTGCTTTCTCAACAGTTACGTGTGGTACCCAGACACCCAAGATGCTCACCCCCTACGTTTTATCTTTCAGCGATAGATACTGCCCAATCACAGACTACCTGTAAGCGACCTGTGTGGGAAGTGCAAATATCTTCGCGAAAGGGTATTCTCTATACTGCTTCAATATCCGCTTGGCTAGTTCTCACAGTGTTCTCCATTTTAATAAACCGAGTACAAGTTTATTCTGCCCGTCCTCTTGGTCAAACCCAGGCTCAGACACTCTCGAAATAGACGAAATACTGACCAAGATCATCTCTCTTCGCCCGGATTAGGTCGTTAGTAATTCTTGCCGGAATCAGGAGAAGCTTGGTGCTTCAAGAAGTCTGTGACTCTACCTTACATGCAGGCCCTCCGCACCTCTTGTGTAGACTAAATGTTAACACTACTCAACATCAGTTTCGGTGCCTCTGAACGCTAGAACTCCGTCAATTGACTAAAACGAGTCGCAATGCCAAATTGAATTTAAGGAAGTTCTCATTGCTTCCAAGCGGAACGCATATTTCTGTTATTGGTACCATCGACTTTCTCAGTAAATAGCAGGTCTCCTAGCTAGTAATAGGAGTCATCAACCAGTAGCATGCTAGTATTTACGTGATGTGAAAGGGCCGCGGCTATAGACGAGAGTGCGAGCGGCTTTAGAACCCGACGTGAGGCCACACTCAACTTAAAGAAATTTGAGATATTCCTTCGGCGACCTCTGCCGTCTCAGCAGATTTCCTAGCAGAAATCTGAAAAAGTCTCCTCGATCATATCAGGACAGACTTTTAACACATGTACGGTTTCCCCACTGCATATAATTACATACCAGTTTCTGGATTGAAGTTAACTCCCTGGTCCTCAGCGTAAGTAACAGCTCATAATCAGCATACCGGAGGGTGCTGCCGTCATCCTAGGTACGAGTGTGTCTGCCTTAGACGCTGAGCATGATGCCCTCCAAGGTCAGACATATCTAGGTACAACGCCGCGGAGCAGAGTTCTGCAAAAACTCTGAGAATAAATAAAATTGCTATGAAAATCTTCTTAAAAAAACTGTCGTTCTGGTCCTGGTCTCCATAATAATAGGTTATTATATACTAGGAGTTCATGAATGAAAATTTTACAAAAGTTGTAATACCCTTGAAGTCGCCGTAGTTTAGTAGGTAGTGTGTTGGCTTATTAGACGAAAGGCCAGGGTTCGAATCCCNTAATACCCTAGAAGAGTTTGAGACTAAAGTGTACCCATTTCGGATAGCAAGAGTTTAGAATTGTTCTTGATAAACTAGTTCAACAATCTGATCTTGATGTTGGAAAGTCTTATGGCCTGGGCACACATAAATCTTCGTTTGGAAAATCGTATTATGTTTAGTCCTATCTGTCTGCAGAATATGATTTCTGGCATTAAAACAGTCCATTATTCACTCACGCTCTTTCTTTCTCTATCTCTCTCTCTCTCTCTCTCTGCGTTTACAGCCGCTGTAGTAGCTACCATGTTCATTGATACAGTATTAGAGTGATGCTAGACGTGT
>QOCX01000376.1:156101-174032 GCA_005959815.1 Sarcophaga bullata | reverse complement strand
AGCTAACAATTCTGAATATAATGTTTTCCATGACAAACTTACATTTTCGCGATCCACGTTGTTGTGTCTAAACATAGGAGATTTTAATTTTTCGAAGTGGAATTTACTTGTTCGATGTTTGGAAGATGTGATAAGAAGTCATGAGCCGGTTGTTGGCTCAAAACTTACGAAAAATTATTTTTCCGTTGTTGATCTGCAGTCTAACATGGACTTCTAATGTTTTTTAAACAATTTGGAAAATATGTTCAGAAGTTATGGGCGAAGTAAGCAAATATCAACACTACAATCTAGATCTCCATGACGAACATGTACGACAGACATATGTGATGTTCATACTGAGCCGTGCTATTGCATTATCAGGTGCAAGATGGTGTTCAATAACAACGTGACGTGCAGTTATCCTAATCGAGTCAATAATTTTTTTTATTCAAAACTTTCTTGTCTGCAGTCTTTAAATCTTTAATTTCCTTCTAAAATTCTAATAAAAAAATTAAAATTTTTTTTCAAATTTTTTCAACGCCAACTACCAACTACCTTTCATTTCATTGTGAACTGACTCATATACAATAACTAAGGCCTGAGTTATCATCACTATTAAGTATTATAAAATGGTTTCGTATTACGTTAGTTTTCGATTATTATGCACTATTTTTGTGTGTGATTTTTTTTCTTTCGTTTGTTTTTTTTTCTTTATTTTTCTTGTTTCGTAGTGTTTTTTTTTTACCCTCCAGCGGTTACTCACATTTCAATACACAGTGAATATGATGAAAAAAAAATATTAAAAAGCGCACAAAATCATACAAGAAATGAAAGAAAATGAAAATGGGAAAAAAAATCAAAACACAAATTAAAAATAAACACAACGAAACAAACGAACAAGACTCGTTGAAAAATAAGAAACAATAAAATGAAACGACAAATTTTACTTTCATTTGAAACGTGTTTTCAACAGCCAACACGTATAATCAGCAATCAGACATAAAACAACAGCAACAGCAACAGCAATAGCAACACCAGCAGCAACAACAATAACAACATTATCGTAATATAGTATTTGTATAAAGTATTTGTTGTTACAACCACAGACAACAACAATAACAACAGCAATCAACAGCAACATTTAGCAAAACAACCGATAAAACACAACAAACTGCAGCCATAGCTGCTGCTATTTAAACTCACAAATACACACCTTTTTTCTTTCGTCTTTTTTCTTACCCAAAAAAAAAAAGCTTCCGCACATTTGTAGTAGCGTAGCGAGTTGTCCAGAGAGTAAGCGAGTGAATTCAATTCAATTCATTGAATTGAAGTGAATGCAGCTTCAAAAATTCAAAACAAAATGTTCGCGTATTCATCTGAGAAATTGAAGGAAAAAAGTGAAAAAAATTTTACAATTTCGCAAAAGGAAGGTCTTTCTAATAAACGTAGAGGCGAAAATAGATTTCTTTTAACCATGAATACTCTTCTTTTCAACTGCTTTTACAAACCCTTCTGATAAATATACACTGACACAGCGTTAAACTTGCTTCAGCACTATTGTGTTTATTTCCTCGTCGGCAAGAACTCTATTCCTTTTCAGTCTGAGCACTTAGAATACATGCGAGGGACAAATATCGTGCAATAATCTGCTCATACAACCCTTAAGTCAGGATTACGACCTAACTCTCCACTGCACTTATGTTTGTGTTATTAATTTAATACATAAGTGGTGGTGAACGACAGCTTTAAAGTTGACTTCAAACACAAATTTTGAGAACTTTTCATGGCCAATTTTATTTACTTCCCAGAGCTTGTTGCCAAAAGTATGCTGAGAGGATGTTGCGAAGAAATATTTCTTTTCCATATTTTGTTTTCGTTCGGTATGTATGACCTGGGGCTTAACCGTGTCCTCGTGTCTAATAAGCCAACACAACTACCTAATAGATATATGGGGAAATAAACTCAAAAAATGTTTTCTTTTTTAAATCCTTTTACCTCTGAACTAGTTTATTCGAATTGTGCCCTCACTTCATTCAAGTTACCCATAAAACTGTTGACTGCGGTCATAATAATATTTGCCAAGCAAATCAAATCAATAATTTAAGGGGTAATCAGACTCTTTTAAAGGCTACAAATTCAAATCATTAATTAGGGGTCTGTATATCTATCAGTAATCTATCCCTTATTCTGTTATAACAATATTGTCTCAATAACCATTGGTTATTAGCTTCTAAAATTTGGTGGCTGGTACCTACGGCACGTTTCCTGAAAATTTTTTATCTAAACTTGCCACTATCACTGTATTTGTCTGTAATCTGTTTAAAATAGAGCAATATGTTGTCATCACAGCTTCTTTGAAGGGAACAGTATACAAAACATGAAGATAACAGATAACATTTGAAACGAAAAGGCAATCTGAGACTTAGCGGATTCCTTATAATCAGAAAAATATAAAACGTTTTGCAGAACTGACACAGTAGTGTATATTAATAAAGCTATTGTGGAAGAATACTTAACGTAGTTGATAACAACACTTTCCTTCTTCTAAAAAGAAATTTGCACTGTAAATATGTTGCCTTGTACTATAACTAACTGGCAACGCTCTATTTATACTTAAGCATCTTTGGTTTGGCAACTCTGTGATCTTACAGTCTGAAAAATATAAAACGCTTTATAATTTTGAGGCATGGTAGTGTTTATTAAGAAAACTATTGAGGCAGCACATACAGCTTTCAAATTTTATTTCGCGATTCCTCGATCTAAAAAGATCACATAGTGTTAATATGTCGCTTTGTTTGTCGCCGTAGTCTGTCTAGTAGGTAATGTGTTGGCTTATTAGACGAAAGGCCAGGGTTCGAATCCCCGGTCAGACATGAAAAACGAAATATGAAGAAAATATTTTTTCGACGGCTTCCTCTCAGCAGATTTCTGGCAAAAATTCTGACAATAAATAAAATTGCCATGAAAAGTTTCTTAAAAAATCTGTCGTTCGGAGTCGACTTTAAACTGTAGGTCCCGCCACTCATACATAAAATTAACACACACAACATAAGTGGAGTCAGAAGCTTGGCCGTAATCCTGACTGAAGGGTGGTAATGGCCAATTATGTATGTCGTTTTCTACTTAGACTATTAGGCAACATTACCTTTTGCTCTATTTATAGTGATTAATTTTCGAATTGGCAACTTCTAGATTGTAAGTGTTGATTTGTTATTGTAATTTTTTTATTTCTGTTATATTTATCATGTTTTCGTACATATTTTGTTATTTTAATTGTAATTTCTTTATTGTGTTGTAATTGTTTATTCTGTCTTCTTCTTGTCCTAAAAATCATTTTTTACTTGCATTTGACTATGGTCACCTTTTTTTTTAATTTTTATTTAATATTTCATATAAAAATTATCCACATTTGTTTCTAAAATTCTTTCCCATAACAAATCATTGACTTGGCTGGCTAGTCATTATATTTTCACATAAAAGAATCAACAATTTAAAGAAAGAAAAAAAAGAAAACAAATGTGTCGCAGATACAGACTTTACTTGTAGCCTGAAAGAAAGGAAATCGTTATGAGACAGAGAAACAAATGTTTTGCAAGCGCCGTACAATTGAAAAATCAATAGTCACTGGTTTTAACAACAAATAAATTCACAACAAAATAACAAACAAAAAAAAATGAATAACAAAACTGAAAAAGAAACAAAGAAACGAAGAAAATATTTCAAATTGTAACGGTTTGTTACAAATTCAATTGTAATTGAGTGACATTTACAACACAATCGACGACTGGCATTAAAGACCACAAAACAATTACCCAATTTCAGTTTTATCTCCAGCCAAAAAAAAAAAACAAGAAAATAAAATTAAAACATGTTACGAGTGCAAAGAAACAAAATAAAATTTAACAATTAAGACGGACATATTACTACACTACATAAAAGCAATTGGTAACCAAAAGCTAAAGACAGAGGAATTACTTTTTTTTAAAGGTTTTTTTAATTTGATTTAAATGTGTTTGCAAGAGAGCATCAATATGTATGTATGTATGTTTTATTGTTTTTATTCACCTATATATTGCTGACAATATTTAAATAAAAAACCAAATTAAAAAAAGAAAGGAAAACTTGTTTAATTTTAAGTCATAAAATGATTTCCTAATGAATTACTTCCTATTAAGGATTATGCATCCAAAAAGACTTTTTCACAAATCAAAAGACTTAAGCAACAAACTTTTTTCCTTTAATGCTTGCCAAAGTTAATGGGTTATTAAAACAAAAAAAATTGAAATGTAAACTAAACTTTCAAAACAAGTCCACTAGACGGATGCAAGAGATGCAAACAAAAGACTTAAGAAACGAACTTTGTTGGTTTCCTTATTACATTTAATTATAGTTTATGAATAACGGTTATTAATATTATATTATAATAATAAAAATGATATTATTGAACACTTTTCATAATATCAACTGCCATTGGGCAAATATGAGAATTTTGTTTGTTGAATCATCATACATAATTGGTCATTACAACCTATTAATCGGGATTACGACCTAATTTCTCACACTATTTTATAATGTGTGTATTATTTTTTTACATAAGTGAAGGGACCTACAGTTTAAAGCCAACCAACTACGAACGATTGATTTTTAAGAAACTTTTCTTGAAAAGTCATTCAAATATAGGCAAGCGTTTAGGAACCAAGTCCTCAAATAAAATTTGTGTTTTTAATTTCAATTGAATAACCAGAATGAATACATTGGGGCTTTTGTAATTTGATCTCAGCAATTCAATCCAAATTTTCTGTAATATTTTCGCAATGTGACTGCATAACGCCGTGACGCCGTAGTCTAGTAGGTAGTGTGTGGCTTATTGGACGATATTCCAAAGTTCAAATCGCAGGTCAAACATCTCCAACAAAACGAAATATGTAAAATATTACTTCGGCGACTTCCCCTAAGCAGATTTCTGAGTTCGGGTGAGAGAACAATTGAAATTTTATTGTTCAGTTTGTAGATTACCATGCATTGTAGAGTCACTAACTCACATACATACATAATTGGTCACTATAACCCTTCTTAGTTAGGATTACGGCATAGCTTCTCACACTACTTATGTTGTATGTGTTAATTTGAGTCCAGAGTGGAGGAACCTGCAGTTTAAAATTGACTCCGAATGACAGATTTTTTGAGAAACTTTTTTTGGGGAAATTTTTCTTCCGAAAACTTCTGAAATTAAGCTGACGAAAGAAGTATGTTTTCATATTTCGTTTTATATGAGATGTCTCGGGGGGCTGGGGTTTGAACCATGGCCTCAGGTCTTTATAGTCAACAATCTACCTCAATTTAGAGCAATCCGAAGAATTGATCTCTTAAAATGAGGATGCAATTCACCTGTTCTGCAGGCATTTTTATCAATATTTATTTCAATAAATTGTTACAAATTTATTGTGTATAGAGGAGTAAGACTTTCAAGCTCCTTTTTTTCAATTTATTTTAAATGTTGCATTTGTTTAAGGGCCCTTAACTTTTTATATCGTTTAATAATAATTTAGTATGAGATTTCTTAAAAAATTAAAATCAGAATGTTTTAAATGTTTTTTAAAAAATGAAACAAACAACAAATACATATAAAATAGAGTCATTTCTTCTTTTCGCTTTTTAAACAAAAAGTTGTCTTTTTTTATGACGACAAGGTAAACCACATTTTGTTTTGTTTGTAATTCTTATTGTTGCTGCTGCTGGTGGTACTAGTATTTCTGTTGTTGTTTTTAATATATTTTTGTACTCTTATTTCTGTTGTTTTTCTTGTTTTATTTTTTTCCATTTTTTTTTTTATTTTATTTTTTTTTTCATAAATACAAATACAAATACTTGTACAGCCCCTGTATACAGTACTACATACTGAATATAACTGAAATGTATTGTTTTTTGTTTTGTTTTGTTTTGTTTTGTTTTGTTTTTTTTTTTTTGCTTCATCATATGAAAAAAAAGAGTCTTACAGATGTGCATACATATCTTTACAATAGTTTTTATTTATTTTTTTATTTTTTTTTTATTTTTTTTTGTCGTTTATTTGCACTTTTGGATTTTGGTATCTATGCTTTGGCTTGGTTTCATTTTGTTTATTATTTATTTACTTATTTTGTTTCTTTACCGTATGTATTCGCTTCAATCTAAAACGGTTTTCGTAAGATGTAGTAGCAAAAGTGTATTCTTTTTTTTTTATTTTATTTTTTTTTCTTCTTCTTCTCAAGTAAAATAGCAAAAAATAATACTAAAGGGTAGGTAGGTAGATAGGTAGCCATTTATGTAGCCGGTTTAATAATGATTTATTTTTAACTTCTTTTTTTTTTTGATCTCTTCGTTTTGTTTGTCTTTTTCACATTTTACTTGTTAAAGTTGGCTTATAAGAAAACCCCATAATAACGGTCAATTTAATGTATTTTCTGTACTTTGACTTGTATTGTTCACAGTCTGCTCTTATTATTATTGTTGGTTTGTTTAAGTCTCAAGCGTATTGTAATTGATTTTATAAAAAGACATTTGAGATCTGTTTAAATAGCAACAACAACAACAGCAATAACAACAACAACAAATTTAAACCCTTTTTTCCTTTTTCTTTATAACTGGTTTCTTTGTAGTGAGTAAGCTAAAGCACTTTAAAGTAGCACCACATCTCTATTTAGGAATTTTGCAATGATGACAGTAATTTTGACTGCAGATTTGAAAGCACATGGTTTCACGGCAGCTGATTTCGAAAAGTGTGTGTAAATATGTTTGTTGTTCTTTAATTAGATCGGGGTCCATTTTAATAAAGCCATTAACATAAACAAGACAGGAGGTGTTGTAACGAAAGTTTGAATATTTCTACAACCACATTGCATCTCAAGCTGATGCTTGTGCAGTAAAGTTTAAGTTTTTTTTTTTAAGTTGCTTAGTTCTTCTGGTCTGCTTTGGTTCTACTCTATGGTAGTAATTGTAAAATTTATTGGAAAACATAGGCAAAAAAAATTTCTTAGTTTCAATTGAGGTAAAGGCATAATGATCTGGATTTGTTTCAAAGAGTATACAAAATATGTTGAATAGAGGCTTTGATATGAAACATAAAAAAAGAAGTCGTCGTAGTCTGGTAGATAGTGTGTTGGCTTATTAAATATGAGGCCTCGGTTCAAACCATAGGTCAGACGTCTTCAATAAAACCGAAAGATGAAAAAAATTATTTCTTCGGTGACTTTCTCTCAGCAGATTTCTGGCAAAAACTCATAAGAAAGTTTCTCAAAAATCTTTGAACGGTAGGTTCCGCCTCTTATGTATAAAATTAACACACATAACATAAGCGGTGTGAAAAGCTAGGTAGTAATCCTGACTAAAAGGTTGTAGTGGCCAATTATGAATGTATGCATGATGTAGTTGGATTTACGGTCTTATTAACTAAAGATTTCAGCAAGATTTCAAATGTCATCTTATAGGTTAGGTTAGCTTAGGTTGTTAGCGTGTAGCTAGTTCACTCGATGGCGCAAATGGCTCATTGCATTACAAAGTGTAAGGTAAGCCCCCATTGTCATTGATTCTTATAACTTATTGCAAAATATTTGGGCAATGTGTATAGCCTCGTTGCCAAGCTTTAGCAAAAGACTTAAGTAACGAGCGTTTACAATTTTAAGGGAAGTTATGCGGTGAAGTCGCCGTAGTCTAGTAAGTAGTGTGTTGGCTTATTAGACGAAAGGCCAGGGTTCGAATCCNCGGTTAACGATAACATAAATATTCCCACATAAACATCTGCAATTAGCTCTTTAGTAATGCATTTAGTATTAGGATGACTACTTCATCATTTCTATTTACGTTGCAAGATTTTAAATTTTGATTCAAAGCTGTTCAAATTATGAAACTTCATTTCAAAAAATTTTAATATTTTTTTTTATCTTTTTTTTTACGAGAATCAAAAAAACAAACAAAAAATCTGGCTATTAAAATAATTATTAATTATATTTTATAATTCTATTTAAAATAAATAATTAGAATCATTAGGTTATAACCTGTCTAGAAGAAATATGTTTAAATATTGTAAACAAAAGACTTGGGAACGAAAATCTTCATTGAAAAAAATTTTTTTTTTTGATATTTTTTGTTCATCAAATTTACGTATTAAACTAGTTAATAACTGTATAATATTTTTTATTTTGTTTACTTTAATAATTTAAAAAAATATAATTAAATTTCATTCTTGTTCTTGATTTAATATATTTGAGGTCAACTAATTAGCACACAGTTTATCTAATGTTTGTTGAGTAAATAACAAAATGTTGTTAAGTTTTCCATATAAGAGAGGAGGGAGAAATACATATAAATAAAAAATAAATATCATATACGTATGTATATAAGTGTTTATATAAATACAACATATAATTATAATATATCAGAGGGCTTAGATGCTATAAAGAAGTCTTTTTGTTTAAAATTTTAAACCAAATCAATATAGAAAATGTAAAAATGCTTGAAGAACGTTTTAAATTAAAAGAACAACATTAAAGTTTGTTAATTATTATTTGTTTATTTTAATTAATTGACTAATTAAAAAATATTTTGTTGTTCACAAACAAAATGAATAATTTAGGTAAACAAACCAAACACTTAAGCCAGCTACTTGAAGTTTATTTTGTGCCAGAACTTGCATAATTAAATGTCAGTGCTTTAGAAAATAATTCATTCTTTAGAAAATTAACCCTTAAACGTGTAGAATTTTTTTTTTATTAATTTTTTTAATTTCTTTTTCAATAGCCGTTAGCTCATCTCAGAATAATCTAGCACTGACTTTTAGTCATGGCAAATGATACAATATCACGGCCCTATACACCAACTGTTGACGAAATACTAATCTTAAAGTGTTACACTATTTTTATTGCACACTGTTTAATACTTAGGCACTTAAATTTTTCTAAAAAAAAAAATTTTTTTTTTCTAATGCTTTTACTAACTTCTTTTTATCAGCTGTATTGACGCACACATTCTAACGTGTCTTTGGAATCTGGTTTTTGTTTTTGTTTTAATATTTAATTTTTTCTTTATTTTCTATATTTATCTGCATTGTTGTATGATGTTTTAATTGATATTTTTTGTTGTTGAAATAAAATTAAAAATCCTACGGATTACATCTGATAAAAACCAGTTAAGATTTTGTACGCAATATCGATCATTTAAAATTGTTTGTTATACCCTACATCAGTCATTACAAGCCTTCAGTCAGGAGTAGAATCTTCCTTATCACATCTCTTATGTGGCTTGTGTTAATTCAATACATGAGTGGCGTTAGCTACAGTTTAAAATCGATTCCGAACGATGGATTTTTCATGACAATTGTTTATTTACTCTCAGAGTTTTTGCCAGAAATCTGCTGAGATGAAGTCGTTGAAGAAATATTAGAGATTTCTGACCTGCGGTTTGACCACAGCGGGAGAAAAAGTTTCTCAAAAAATTTATTGCTTAGAGTCGACTTTAAATTGTTTATTCCGCCACTCATGTATAAAATTGACACACACAACCTAAACAGTGTGAGAAGCGAGGTCGTAATCCTGACTAAAGGTTTGAAATGACCAATTCCAAAACACTTCTTACTAGACTATGGCAACTTCTAGAATGTTAAAATACGCTCTCTTGTAGATTATTGTCTTAATAGACACCAGACTGCCCACAGTCGATGCCAGCCTTTTGTTATGGTATTTAGCTTGAGCAGCTTTTTCATGAGCCCTCTCTCAACTTATTGCACTGTATTGCCCGCATCGGAAGAGCAGTGTTATTACAATCTATTACTGCATTGTCGATACTTAATTTCTCATTGGGATTTCCAATTAAGAGAATTTTCCCTAAGAAGTTCAATGGTTGTCCCAAACATGAATTTATTGCGCAGAATGCCATTGTGTCTCTGTATCCATACGATGATCAATGTTTTTTAGACGCTTATAAGCACATTTTTTTTATTTGTTATTTAATTTTGAACATTTAATTGCCATTTTGCTATAAAAATTGGATTAAATTTTTTTTGTATAAAGATGAGGTACAAGTTTGCGTGTTTAAACACACAATAGTTGGTATTTTAAACAACAATGAGGCCAAGGTTAATATAAAACAGGTAATAAGGGCTTAAATATGATTGATATTTTTAATAACCAAAAAAAAAAAGGAAAAAAATTGTTAATTCAACTTAAATAACAAGCAAATATCAATGCATCAAATGAAATTAACAAACAAGTTACCTTTTTTTGAAGCAATTTAAGAGGAAAAACATAAAAGTACTGGCATGATTTTAAATGTAAAACTCTTTTCAAGTTTCTTTTCTAAATCTTTTGATTTTTCTTATTTACAAAATTCTTAATTTTTTTTTCTCTTTCTTTTCTTTTCTTTTCTTTTCAGTTTCACAAACAAATGTCCCCCCAACAACTGCAATCCATATTCCATGTTGACACACCCGATGCTGTGCCACACTATGAAGTCGTACAGCTATTGCATCATGACAGTCAAGAACCAGCCTCTCAAATGCAACTTTACAATCATTATAGACGTCGTAGACGTAGTGTTGAACCATTGGCTGAACTAAAAGCCGACATGGATTACGAGGAAATGAATCATGTCAAAAAGGATTTGAGTAAGAATCCCTACTACAGTGAATTGAAATCGAAATCTGTCAAGTCTTTACACTCGAACAGTGTTTATGAGCCAGTGGCCAAAGATGTCAAAGATATGAAAGAGCATAAAGTATCATTTAATGCCTTTGGCAAGAATTTGAATTTGACATTAAAGCAAACGGAGGGTTTGTTTAAAAATGGACACTTGCATCGTTTGCCCATGTGGTATGTGGACAATGAGGCAAATGCCACACATGGTTTGAATATACAAAAAATTGAAGATGAGGTAAGTGAAATGCCTAAATGACATGGCAGTTTTTATGATGTTTACTTATAAAAAACAAAAGAAAAAAGAAACAAAAATCATTATGGTTTTATGGCTTTTTGGCAGAAACTGTCACTTTTGTTAACACTTGAGTCGGAAGACTGAAAGAAACTTAAAATTTGTTCATTCAAATCAATGTAAACATTTGCTTGTTTATTCATTTTTAAAAATTTGTTATTATTTTTGAATTCACTTCTTGTCTTGCCACTTTCATTTTCAATTTCTTTCTTTTTTTACATCCAATATGGCATGTTTAATGGTTTTTTTTAGTATGTTAAACATTGCCGCCATTTATTTTCGTTTACTGGTACTTATCTCTCTCTCTATTTTTAATAATATTTGTTTGGCTTAATGTCCACCTCCCCCTTCTCCATTTACGTTTTCTCTTCTCTTTATTATCTTGCTTGATTTCTTATGCAAACAAAAATAATAAAAAAAAATTTTGTTTATGTTTGATCAACTAAAACTTCCGCGTAACTTCCTCTCTTTTTGATGGCTTGCAAATATAATCTGTTTTTCTCTTTTTTATTATTATCTTTCTTTCATTTTGATTTGATGTTTTATTTGGTTTTTATCTTATAAGCATAATATCAGTTTTATTTTATTTATTTTTATTGTTTTGTATACAAAAAAAAAAGTGTGGTTAAGTTGCTATGCTTAACCTAAAAACGAAACCCCCCAAAAAACATTTTGTCTTTTTGGTAATAATTATGAAATAAACACTATATTTTAGGCCATTAATTATTTTAAATTTATTAATAGGAAGTATTCTACTTATTAACGTATTTAAAATTAAAAGAAAAATATTTTTGTGTTTGAATACAGTTGTTAAGAGGGGGGGGCGTGGCATGAATTTTTGTGTTAAAAAATATCTTTTTACAAGGTTTTGCTTTAATTATTGATTTTATTAAATATGTTTCCTACAAATTTATGTTCGATTTTAACATATAATTGGTTCATCAATTAAAATTCGTTCTTAATTATCTCAAAGGGGATGATTTCAAGCCAAAAATTTCAATATAAAAAAATGCTTTTAAATCAGGAAATTTCCGATCAAGAAATTTTAATGGTTTTACAGATATTTTTTGCAAACAAATCTATTCCGCTTTTGCATTCCACTTTAGACCAGTTTAATATCATTAAACCATGGACAATGAAACCTGCTTGCAATACATTTACAGTGTGTTATTTATTTGGATAACTTTAGTTGTGAAAACCTGTAGTCCTTGTGCTACTGAGTTTGTGATTAGCCATGCCTTCTAATTCTATAGAACAAAGTAGACTTGCGTTAAAGCTTCCAATCTGCCTTTTTTTAGGGAACGCTATGACTGATTTAGACGACCAAAAATCGCTAGGGCTTCTTGCAGTCTGTTGAATATATCCTTATACACTTCAGCATCAATCATTACATATGCTACTGAAGTAACAAAATGAACGTATAATACACGATGTCTTGTCCATTCTATTCAGGTCTATTCAGGTGGTTTGGTACTTTTCAGTATTTATTTCAAGGCCTACTGTTTCAATCAATGTAGTTAATGAAGTAACTGTGCCCGTACAAAACTCTCCCAGAAATTTTGAACATGAGTTTATACAAGATAACGGTAAAAAGTTCTGGGAACAATCTTTTTCACTCTAACTTTTGTGATAAAATAGCCACTTCCACTGGTTTTACGGTATTACCATAGTGCCAAGCTTGTTCTATGATCACATACATACATACATACATACATAATTGGCCATTAAAACCCTTCAGTCAGGATTACGGCCTAGCTTCTCACACCACTTATGTTGTGTGTTAATTTATAACATGAGTGGGGACCTACAGTTTAAAGTCGACTCCGAACGACAGATTTTGGAGAAACTTTTCATGCAATTTTATTTACTCTCAGAGTTTTTGCCAGAAATCTGCTGAGAGGAGCCGCCGAAGAAAGGGGATGCGCACCCTGGCCTTTCGTCTAATGAGCCAACACACTACCCACTAGACTCCGGCGACTTTTTTTTAACATAAAAATGTTTAATATTGTGTTTCGAACATGTTGTTTACGACCCTAAGCGGAATCTAAAATAATTCCATGATTATTTGAATCTGCATAGAGGATTAAAAAATAAATCTCAAATCAGATATAAAAACCTTAAAAAAAGCATGAAAAAATTCCGAAAAACTGGGTCATTTTAACCAAAAAAAAAATTTCAAATAAAATCTAGCAACAAACAAAGGAAACCCAAAAAAATTTATTTTCTAAGAACTTCATCGTTTGTTATTTAAAATTTGATTGCATTGTTATGGAAGTGGTTTAAGAAAAATAAAAAAAAAAATATTTTTTTTTTACGGACAAACCTTAATTTGAATACTGCCATCGCACTTATATATTTCACACTATTCAAGTTGAATAATGTTTGTTCCGTTTGCTATTATTATGGCATGTAGTGTAGACCATTATTTATAACGATTTGTGCTAAAAATTGCAACAACCTCTAAATGTTTTCAAATAAATAGTCTGTGAAGTCTTATTTTTTTTGTTTTTTTCCAAATAAAACTAAATAATGTTGCTTTAAAATTGAAGCATATTTTATTACCAGCCATATTTAAAACAATTTGCCCACGATTTTCTGTGTTACAATTTCTTAAGCAATTAATTTTGTAGCATTTTTTTTTTCTTTTTGCAATTGACAGTAGAATTACGAAAACATTTCTTTTTGAGAAACAGTTGGGAGAGTCGTCAATAATTTATAGACTCAAAGGAAAAGAAAAAAACATATTTTATTAAGCAATAGTTTGACAAGTTTGATGTAAATTTATAGCTTTTCTAAGCCGTCAACACCAATTTTTTTTTTGGTGTCAAGAAATTTGACAAATTTATTGTTTAATACGTAGAGTAATCATCATTTTAAAATCTTAGGAAATTAAAAACCGACGACAAGTTTTAGTTGAAGATCAAAAAATTTCAGAAATAAGCATGAAGAAAATATAAAAAAGATTCGTTTGTTTTTCCCAAAAAAATTCTCTTTTTCGTTGTCTTCCCAAATTGCAATACTTTCAATTACATTACCCCATTATCCCCACTCTTGATATCCAATAAATATTTATCATCATCATGTTTTCAATGTTTTCAAATCACCTTTCCATTACAAACGCTGACAGCTTATACTGTTGTTTAGTGTGGTCCATAATAAGATAAATTTGAAATATCCTTGGATTAATTATTTTATTTAAAAACCAAAAAAACCAAACGTATTTGTTTCGATCCATTATACGTAAAATTTTGTTTCTTTTGTAAGCCGAACAAGTTGCCACCGCAATCAGTTTATTTTTTTTCTTTGAAAATAAATTGAAAAAAAAAAGAAAAAAAAATTGATTAAAACAGTGCAGTAGCACTCCTTAAATTAAATCAATTTTTTTCTTTTTCTTTGATTATTTAACAGGCAACAAAACAAGTCTGTAAGTCAAAAGGTCAATAAATAACTTTTACTAACATTAACTATTAAAACGGGCCATAAGCTATATGGTCCAGCAGTGCACATTTATTTCATTTTTATTTTTGGTAAATGGTTCATTACTAATAAGGAAGTTCATATTATATAACCAATTGGCTTATAGACTGGCTTATAATTGTTAAATAAATTTTCAATTCATTGATTATGTGTGTGAAATTATGTGGCAACCATAAAATCGCTTTTGGCACTTTATTTTCTGTCTAAGAATTTGTTTTTAAAAGCTAAAAGAAAATTATTTTAAAACGCGTATAAACTACAGAACAATTATGTCTTCTTTTCACGTATGTGTCTTAAGTCTTTTGTTTTTGTATGTAATTTCAAATATTCTTTAATACGAAAATAAATGTAAGGCTGAATACCACAACTAAGGATCCAAAATAGAGGTCATGCATGTTAAGCCTTTAGTTGCTTTAAACATACAGTGGGCGTCAAAAGAAACTGTACATTGAAAAAAATCTATATTAATAAATTACCGTTATTTTTATTTTAAATTTGTTTCATTGCCAGTTTAGAGAATTGAAACAAAAAAAAAAAATACAAAAAATTTCGAAACATTAACAAATTTTTTCGGGCACTCTCCTTAAATGGTAAAAGTTGAGTTTGGTGATTGTTAAAGTGTACAGTTTCTTGTGACGGTCACTGTTCATTCGTAGATAAATGGTCATTACAAACCTTTAGTCATGATAACGATCTAGTTTCTCACACCACTTCTGTTGGGTGGGGCCTTTAGTTTAAAGTCGTCTCCGAACGACAGATTTTTTCAGAAACTTTTGAGAAACTGGTTTTGAAACACTTTTTATGGCAATTTTTATTTACTCACAGAGCTTGTGCCAGAAATCTGCTGAGAGGCGACAGTCGCCAAAGAAACATTTCTTCATATTTCGTTTCGTTGGAGATGTCTGGGGTTTAATGGTTCAGTAAGCCAACACAGTACCTACTAGACCACGGCGACTTCTTTGCTTTATAAGTAAATATAACTCAAGTTTACACAACTAAGCGATGACGTGTAGAATGTAAATTTAGCGCTTCGTCTTTGACTCGACATGTTTTGTCACTATCTTCAGCAAAGATATTCTGCGATCATCTGTTCCTATACTGCAGAAGTCATTATGGTTTATTCCCCCTTCTCCTGGCATGCACTTTTAGGGGCCAATGTCTTGTTATTCCTAAGATGGAATGTTATTAGATTATATGCAACTGCTGCTTCTGCATATATTAAAATGTCGGACAAATCTGCCTGGTATAAGTGGGTTCATTATCCCATCTTACTTTTGCCAGTGAATGGATGCCAGTGGATGTGAGACCAATTGTTTGCGCTTAACTCACGTAGGTATTCATTTGAATTTTCCATGATGCTTTAGCTTCTTGCTAACTGCAGTCCCATCTTGCCTTCGGCGGTGAATAGACTTTTTGAGCGACCATTTATTCGTCTCTCTATAGAGAATCGCCTAGGAATTCATATGAATTTCCCTTGGTACCAGTTTTAGTGTTGTTGGCCTTGTTGTTATCTTTCTATACCCCTTGTTCAGGAACCCGAATGAAGCTAACCGTTGAATGTCTCTCTATCTTCCCCAGAGTCACTCGAAATTCTTCGACAATCTTAAATGTGGTGTACACGCTCTCTACGGATTTAATGTCGATAAACATTCGTATATCACCTTACGAGATGCTCTGTTACCGAATTTGCACGACAGCAATATTAGCAGCGTTTATTTCAGTCTGCGAAGTAGTTCTATAATCCGATAGTACAAGGGACGACCACATCCGACTTTGTTGGGCAATCTAGATCCATCAAAGAAAACCTAAATGACTTTTCCTAGGAGGTGTAACTATGATAAAGGAAAAGGAAAGGATCTTATCCGGTATATGCTTCGCAAAACCAGAATCAGCAGCAAGTTCAGGTTTTGTGTAGTTAATAGGTACTGAAGACTTTAACATGACCATAGGTTCTGTACTACACTTCAGTCCATATTACGGCCTAGCTTCTCACACCACTTATGTTGTGTGTCTTAATTTTATACATGACTCCGAACGACAGATTTTTTAGAAAGTTTTCATGGCAATTTTATTTACTCTCAGAGTTTTTGCCAGAATTCTGCTCAGAGGAAGAAGCCGCCGAAGAAATATTTTTTCATGTTTCGTTTTTGATGTCTGACCGAGGATTTGAACCGTGGCCATTCGTCTAATAAGCCAACACACTACCTTCTAGACCGCGGCCACTTCAAATAGATTCTGTACTATCATGCTTTTAAGGCGTTGCTCTGTATCATTGGCACATTTGTGTCTTAAGTCTTTTGTTTTCTCTAAGACAAGACTATATTTTCCGGATTAATACGCTGTTATTATTAAATCATATGACGTTTTACAATGTTCTGCTTACAGATAAAGTATTCTGTTTTCTTTTATTTGAATTTTAATTGTTCGCTTAGCCAATTTATTATCCAACCATTCAAGTAAGTGTTTTTGGCTTGGCAAATAAAAAAGAAACCTTTTGTCTTAAGAATTATTTATCAATCCATTTATTTGTCTCAAAATCAAAGGGGGGGACATACTGGCAGACAGATAAAAATTTCTTGTGAGTATTTAATTTATGTTTTGATATCGATTTCATTAAAAAAAAAATGGGGAAAAACAGCACTCCATACTCTGTTGCAAAACTAAGACTTGCATTGGGAAATATGAACGAAAAATAAAAAAAAACAGCCAAATCTGCCAAATACAAAAATAGAGCATTCGTTTAACAATTTATGTGGTTTTTTATAGGCTCTTTAAACATGGATTATTTGTTGTTTTTCTTTTTTCTTTTTAAAAAAAATTTTTATGAACAAAAATTTTTTATTTTTCATTTCAATACGTATGTACTCGTATGTTTAATAAAGTTTGTAAAAAAATTTGTGCTTTCAAACAAATAAATAATATTTAGCATTAGTAAGTAGTAAACTAACTTTACTATTACAATTTGTATTAATCGTTTGATACCTACATATGTACGTATGTATGTATGCCTAACAAGTCTTTAAGAAACGCATTCATATTGCAAATCAAATGAAATAAAAACAAACCAAATAAAAACTGCATTGAATTTATTAAATGTATGGTTTTAAAATAGGCTTATGAAAGGTTTTTAAAACTGCCACACACACACACACACAGTAATACCAACAAAAGCTTTACCAGACCACAACAACGCAAGAAGTTTTACAATTTCTTTGCATTTCATTTTTATTTTCATTTTTTTTTCACAATGCAAACCAAAAATTGTTATGCAAGTCTGTTGGCGTATAATTTTTTCTTTCATTTTAGGTTTCATTTTATTTAAATCAGCTGTTTTGTTAATTTATTTTTTCAATTTAATTTAATTGTGGGTACAATTTTTTTTGTTTTAATTTCAACAGGTTTTGGCTTTGCCTAGAAAGTTTGTTTCTTAAGTCTTTCGTTTTTTGCTAAGGATTTAATTAAAATGTTAATGAAAAAAAAATTAATTTTTAATTGAAATTTAAAAAAATATTTACA
>QOCX01000376.1:121438-147681 GCA_005959815.1 Sarcophaga bullata | reverse complement strand
TTGCCATGAAAAAGTTTCTTAAAAATCTGTTGTTCGAAATCGGCTTTAAATTGTAGGTCCCGCTTTCACGTGTACAAAATTAGCACAAACATAATATAAGTGGTGCGAGAAGCTAGGTTGTAATATTAGATAAAGGGTTGTAATGACCAATTATGTATGTACAGTGAGTGTCAAAAAATATCGTACATTAAAAAAATAAATTTAATTATTAATTAATTACCGTTTTTTTTATTTTAAAATTATTTTTAAAATTGTTTTTAAAATTGAAAAAAAAAAATAATTCGAAATATTGTCAAATTTTTTCGGGTACTCTCCTTAAGTGTTAAAAGTTGAGTTGAGTGGAGATTGTTGAAATTTATCCTTAGAGTACAGTTTCTTTTGACGCTCACTGTATGTAAATTTAACAACGTCAGCATGTAAATGTGAAGGCTTTAAGCGTTCTCAATAGTTCAAATATTTAATAATCCTACCATTTCAGTTTCAAAAGCATTGGGACTTGTTTGAATTCACTTTCTATGACCTATAAAGGGCAATATTTTCAATAAACACTTTCAATTTAATTTAAATGTTTTTGAAATATTTATTGAAAATAAAATTATGAATAATTGGTTTAAATGCCACGCTATAATGTTTATAGAAAAACCAATGAAACAAAAAAATGTTTGTATTTTGTCTGTGTTAACAATGTTACTGACCTTTTTGTTTTCAAAAATGATGATGAAATCAAAACACAATAATTTTATTTTTCTCTCTTGAAATTAAACATTAAATCCGCTATTGTTTTATCATTTAACAACGTGTTCTATTGGAACGTAACAATAAAAAACAAAAAAAAAAAAATCTTCAACACATACAAGATTGATTTGATTTGTGGTTTGCAAATATTTTTAATACTCTTTTTCTTTCTTTTTGGAGTGGAATGGCAAAGAATAATAATAAAAAAAAAGAAGAAAAAAACATCAAAAAAAAAGAAACAAACAAACAAACAAACAGATTTATGGTGTTAAAGTGAATATTTGACAATGCCAGGCAGTAGCTTATTAAACAGCATGAATGAATGAAGGCATGCATAACTAAATGACTGAATGAAATGACTGTGTATGAATGAGTGAAACTAAACGAACCGTAACAAAGCAACAGTGAGTGCCTTCTAGTGCCAGCATCGTGGCCAGTTTTAAGATCAATTGTTTTATATTTTATTGACCATGAACGGCTAATAAAAACTTAGTCAGAAGAACAAAAATCATGGCTTGAACTACATAGAATCTTAACAGTAACATTTATTTTTAGTAAGACCATTAAACCATTTCAAAGTAAATAGATTTTCTACTTGTTTTTATTTGATAAACATCCTATTGACATAGACATTCGTACAATAAATATAGTATAGCATCGGTTTAAGTACAACACGAAATATTTGTTATTCTTTGGTTGTGTTTTTTTTTTTGTTTTTTTTTTTTCTAACATGTTTTATTTAAATATTTAGTGTGTTGTTGTTTTTTTATTTTCCTTAAAGATATATTTTATTTGTTATTGTTATTGTTATTGTTTTTTTTGTTTTTTTGGGGGTTCATTCTATTTAACAATTTATGGTCAAACATTTGTCAAGGTGGTTAAACAGTTGGATGGCGGTTGTAAAACAAGAAGAAAATTTTTTTTAATCCTTTTTATTTGTTTTTTTTTGTTAAATGGAATCTTAATGAATACAAAGATTTTAATTTCAGGTGGTTTTTATTGGCAGCCGGGGTAATTTGTAATATTTATTTTTGTTTTTTGTTTTTAATAAAGAATATTGGACAATGTTTTTAGTTTTAGCTGAAATTAGATTTATGATGAGAGCCATAGTCTAATAGGTGTTGTTAGATATGAGGACACGTTCAATACCCAGGCAACTGCCTCTCAATAGATTTCTGGCAAAAAATCTGAGAGTAACAAAAATTAACGTGAAAGGTTTCTCCAAAAAAATCGATCCTTCGGCATTGACTTTAAACTGTAGGTCCTGCCACTCATATATAAAATTTACATACACAGCATAAGTGGTGTAGTCGCCGTAGTCTAGTAGGTAGTGTGTTGGTTTATTAGACGAAAGGCCACAGTTCGAATCTCCGGTCAGACATCAAATATTAAAATTTTAAAAATATTTCTTCGGCGACTTCCTTTCAGCAGATTTCTGGCAAAAACTCTGAGAGCAAATAAAATTGCCATGAAAAGTTTCCCAAAGAAATATGTCGTTCGGAATCGACTTTAAACTGTAGGTCCCGCCACTCATGTATAAAATTAATACACACAACATAAGTGGTGTGGGAAACTAGGCCGTAATCCTGACTGAAGGGTTGTAATGGCCAATTATGTATGTATGAACATAAGTGGTATGAGAAACTAGGTCGCAATCCTGACTGCGGGATTGTAATGGGCAATTGTGTGTGTATTTCCATTTGGAACACACATTTTATCCTACAAATTACAAAATTTAAAAGGTGTTTTAGGCATTATTTTAAAAAAACTGCAAATTGTGTTGATACGCAGTGATCTTCAGCTTTCTTATAAACTTGTAACGATTCCCATCATTACATTGTATGGTGTTAGTCAGTCATTTAGTCAGTCATTAACCTTTTGACTTATTTCACATTTAAATTTATTACTTTTTTTTTTTTTGAAAATTTCAAAGAATTTAAAAGAGATTTATTTTTATATTTTTTTTTTTTTTTTTTTTTTTTTTTTTTTTGGTGTGTAATGCCCTACTACCAACATCGTTTTAATTAAAGATGTAGATAAACACGTGTCATGGGGATGTATAATTAATAAATGCTTTAGAAACGTATTGATGATGATAATTAATAGCTTGTCTAAACACAGTGTATATTCAATAGTATGGGGTTAGAGGAACTTTAAGAAAATTATACTGATGTTAGCCACCAATTCGATATTATGCGTGTCTTTTAAGAATTTCTAAGAACTTCTATGAATAATTATTATTATTGAGAAATGTTCTCAAGCTATATATAGTCGTATGTGTGTTTATATGTATATTTTACACAAGTTTTTGTAATTTTATTAAGTTCCCGGTAAATAAACGGAAAGAAACTTCATTTTGAATGCATACAAAACGAATATGACTTAAAGCAGTTTGTGTCTTAAGTCTTTTGTTTTATTCCCTATAATTATTCTAGTTTTTTCTTTTTGTTTTTTTTTGTCTTTTTTTGTGGTAAATAGAAATTTAAATATTTAATTTCATATTTATTACTTCGTATTTGATTTTTGCCACCAAAAGGTGTCTTAATTAATAACAGTCAACAACACTGTCTCTATTGATCTTTCGTTTTCAATTCAATCAACCTTTTTAGTAAAGCGAGTGACCACGTTTCCAAGCAACCGCTTGCACGAATGTTAGTTTAAAGTTTAAAAAGTAAAATTTTAATAATTTTATTTTTTGTTGTTGTTTTCTTTATACAATAAAAAGAACCATAACCTTTAGAGTTGACTTTTATTTTTTTAATAATAATTGTTGTCGTTTTATTTGTTTTCAATGCTTTTTCTTTCTTTTTGTTTTGTTTTTGTTTTTATAGTTAAAACGTGTTTCATGCAAATTAGTTGATAATTAAAAAAAAGTATTATTTGTTGTTGTTGTATTCTTTATAAAGAACATACTTAAACAATGGTCACGTGGTCAGTGTCTTTTTGGTCTCAAATAAAACTGCACCCCTTTAATGAATGAATGGTGTGGAGGTGCAAATGAATTGATTTTAAAACCGATTTGGTTATTAAACAATATGAAATACGACGATTAGAATTTGTGAATGTACAAAAATAATGAAGGTTATAGAGATTGCAAAATGGTGATAAAAAAAAAACAAAACAAAATAGTTAAACAATTATTTAAGTTTTTAATCACTAACAAATGAATTGTCTTTTTAGGAGAGGATAAATTCTGAAGATAATTATATTTTGTAGCTTACTTTCAATACTTAAATCGTTTATAAATGTGATAGCTTTAGGTATTGAATTGTATTTATTTATTGTTGTGTACAGACACTAAAGTAATGTGAACAAATTAAGCTATTGTATCGCTCTCAAGAAATTACGTTTAGTTTCAATGGACAAATCTTTACAGCCATTTTCGAATCATTGTCTAACCTTTGTGCTTACAATACATGCATATCTGTTGTCGTTGTTGTCTAGAAGCTAGTGTTTTAAACCGTGACCTCACGTCTAATAAGCTAAGCTTATTAGGTCACGGTTTAAACCCTAGGTTAGATATCTCCAACAAAATGAAAAATAACAAAAACAATTTTTTTCGGAAACTGCTTCCAGCAGATTTCTGGCAAAAACTTTGAGGGTGTAAAAAATATTGACAGGAGGTCACTTTAAACTATAGGTCCGGCTACTTATGTATTAAATTACCACAATTAAGCAATGTATGTACATTTGCTTTCAATTTCCTGTAGAAAAAAAAATCTTTTTTACAATATTGCCCTGATAATTGAAATACAGAATGTAACACTAACCTCTTCAAAAAAAAGTTTGTTCGTTTGAGTCAAATGATACAATCGACACAGTTTGCAAGCGCAAACAAAACAAAACAAAAATATTTTGGACTAGGATTCTAGTTTTGGACAATGTTTTAATAAGAATGTGTCACAAAGCAGGGAATGGTCCTCTTCTATGCCGTGACATTATAAGAAGAAGTTGCCATTGGAGAAGCCAAGTTTTTAACTTTATAAAGAGTTCTTTCTCTTGAAGATTTTTTATATGTTTTGGTCTTCTTGCCTTGGTTTTATAATGGACAAAACAACAAAACTTCTTAAACAATAGCAACGACGTTATAAATGTTCCCTAATTTTTTATAATTTGCAACCTTCTAATAATTAATCGCTTCATACATTGCCCATTACAACCCTTCAGTCAGGATTACGGCCTAGCTTCTCACACCATTTATGTTGTGTGTATTAATTTCATACATGAGTGGCAGGACCTACAGTTTAAAGTCGACTCTGAACGAGAGATTTTTGAGAAAGTTTTCATGGCAATTTTATTTACTCTCAGAGTTTTTGCCAGAAATCTGCTGAGAGGAAGTCGCCGTGGAAATATTTTTTTTTTCATATTTCGTTTTTGATGTTTGACCGGGGATTCGAACCCTGGCCTTTCGTCTAATAGGCCAACACACTACCTACTAGACTACGGCGACTACATCGTTTCATACACGACATAATTGGTTATTACAACCCTTCGAGTGAGGATTACGTCAAAGCTTCTTACACCACTTATGTTGCTTGTGTTAATTTCCATACATAAGTGATAGGAAATGATGTTTAAAGTCGACATTGAACTACAGATTTTTGAAAAGCTTTTCATGGCAATTTTATTTATCTACTAGAAATCTGCTGAGAGCAAGTGACCCAAAAAATATTTTTTAATATTTCATAATAATTAACTGTTAAATAAATGTTTAACAATTTAATACATTGGAATTAATTCCTTAATTAAACATTGAACATGTAATAACGTTATCAAAAAAAAAAAAAAGTTTATGCTTTTAAACCCAACTACAGTTATTTTTTTAAATTAATATTTAATCATTTATTTTCTAATTATTAAACAATTTCATACACAATTTATGATTGACATATTTTTTCCAAAAATATGAAGGCTTGGGAAAAATTCTAATCAATTAAATACGCACCCAAACACACACACAATAAACTGATCAACTGATCATAAATTCAAATAAATGTGGTTGAAAAGCAGAAACAGAAACAATTGAAATTTTCTTAAATAAACTAGAGACCGTGTTTATACAATAATAAGAATAATAATAAAGAATATAATTTAGAGTTCAATATGTTGTCGATTTGACCGCCAAATGAATGTGTTGACATGTTTACAGGTTTTATGTTGCAACAAGAACTCTTATTTGGTGGAGGTTGTTTACTCTTAATTTTTTGTTTTGTTTTTTTTTTTGTTTTTTTTTTGTTGTTTAGTTAGTTTTGAGGCGTTATAAGATCTGGGGTTTGTTTAGATTTTCAATATTTTTTTTTTTTGTTTTGTTATTTTAAATTAACCTTGAAACTCTGCGAAACAAGAGCAGAGAACAAGTGCAATAGTTGGCAACATTTTTTTCTTCTTTTCATTGGCAATTTTTATTATTCTTATGATTTCGGCTTATAAAACAAGTTTGGCTTGAGTGTGTGTTTGTGTGTATGTGTAGGTATTTTGTTTTGTTTATTTTTTTTTTTTTGAGAACACCAGAGAACACTTTGAAAAATCTAAATAATTATAATAATTTAAAGAATTTTTCCAAGAAAATTAAATAACAACACAACAAAACCTACAAAACCCGCTTAAAGTGGGTTCAACTGGTCTGTGAAACAAAGCCAAGGTTTTGTGGTCATGCACATGGTGTTTATAAGCAAAAGAAATTTTAAGGATTTTTCATTTAAAAACAAAGAGAAAGAAAGAAATTAATTGCAAATTCGTATTCGCATTCAAATATGCAAATAATTCTTATAAATATTCATACAAAAAAAAAAATTCATTAACTTACAAAGTATCTGCTTGTTCCCATTTTATTTATGGACTTCCACTATGTCTAGCCGTTATGCTGAAATTAAGAAATTAGTAAACATTTCTTAAGACGCGTGTCAGCATATAAAAAAAAAATCATAAAAAATTAGTTTTCAATTATTATTTTACTCTACGAAGCATTCATATTTCTTGGTAACTTGAATTTTTTATAATTTTTTTGTTTTTAGGTTTACGATCGAAAGTATTAATCACCAATTGATTTCTTTAATAAAATCTGTTCGTTAATCTGAAATTAATTAATTCGTTCTTGAAATAAAATTAAACACTTAATAAAGTTTGTGTCTTAAATCTTTTGTTTTGCAATGCGAAAAAATTTTGAATAGAAAAACGATTAACGTTTATTCTCCTCTTTGTTTAAAATTTCGGGGGAATTAAATTAAGGTCAGTTTATTCTATTTAATGAAGGGTTTTTTTCTCGAAATATCTTGGAAATTTTGTCATAATGAATATGAAATAGACCACAGTGGTAGAGATATAATTCCATCTATAAAACAGCTACACTAATTTAAGCAATACCCTCTTACTAAGTACAAACTTAATTGATTTGCAAAGTTTTTTTTACTTGCCATTTCCATTGTGTGCTATTTTTATTACTTCCAATGCTGTTTTACTCTGATCTATGTTTGTTTTGGCCGAGTTCTATGTTTATATGCATTACGGATCCAACTCTAGTGCACCCTGTGTGACATCTTTATGGTCTCTTTTCAAAATATCTCATAGACAGCCGTATTTGTATTTTCGTATACCAATTTCATTACCCGTTCGTTGTCTCTTAACCTCCGTTTGATTTAGAAATGTTTGCAGTTTAAGCTTTATCAACTCAATCATATGCCAGGATCTGCAACCATATAGCAAAACTGATTTATCACAAGTTTTAAGCTGGATTCATCCATGTTGTTCGAACAGACTTTATGTTCCCATGTAGTTTAAATAGATCATCATTTAATTTTACTGCTGCAAAGTATTTATGAACGACCGCAAAAACCAAGAACGGGTTGCTTCATTTTTATTCTTTAAATTTCTTCTTAGTTAGACAGCCCTCTTCCTGAGAGAGAGGAAATATTTCTTTGCGAACAACTCTTAGCTCGATTTGGTTTCATTTCATATTTTGTTTGGACATACTTGAGCAGTGCTGTTATATTTTACATACAAATTGGAATTGAATTTCTCGTATAAATCAGTTGCCGTAGTCTGGTAGACTGGTGTGTTGGCTTATTAGACGTGAGGCCACGAGTCAAACCCATGGTCAGACGAGGTATGAAAAGAAATATTTCTTCGGCTTCATTTCATCTGCAGATTTCTTGCAAAAATTCTGAGAATAAATAAAAAATTGCTATAAAACTCATTTAAAAAAAAAATTTCATTTGGTGTCGACCTTAAACTGTAGTTCCCGCCACTGCTATGAAAAATTAACACACACAAACTTAGTGGTGTGAGGTTGTTAAGGTTATTAGGTCGCAATCCTTACTAAAGAGTTGTTTTGAGCATTAAGTTGGTGAATAAGTATTTGACTACTTTGTTCACTACTGCTGACGTCTTTGCAATATGGTTTATTTTTTTTTTTGTAATTTTTTTTTTGTTGTCCGCAAATAGTTTAAGTAGATCATTTAATTTCACTGCTGCAAAGTACTTATGAGGGAGAACAAAAGCCAAGAACAGTTTGCATAATTTTTATTCTTTAAATTTCTTATTATGGTAATTATTTATAATGTACTACAACCACATACATACATAATTGGCCATTACAACCCTTCAGTCAGGATTACGGCCTAGCTTCTAACACCACTTATGTTGTGTGTGTTAATTTTATACATGAGTGACGGGACCTACAGCTAAAAGTCGACTCCGAGCGACAGATTTTTGAGAAACTTTTCATGGCAATGTTTTCTTTAACTCTCAGAGTTTTTGCCAGAAATCTACTGAGAGGAAGTCGCCGAAGAAATATTTTTCGTATTTCTTTTTGTTTGATGTCTGACCGGGGGGATTCGAACCCTGGTCTTTCGTCTAATAAGCCAACACACTACCTATTAGACTACGGCGACTACAACCAATTTTCATTATTAATAACGGTTCCATTAATTAGCATTAGTAAGTGTTTTGCAATCGATTGCTATAAAATCGAATTATCTGAGGGGTTTTTTCATTTGCAAACGAAATATATTTCCATAGTTTTCACAGTTTAAAGGAATCTGTTTATTGCGATATATTGTTTAAACCTTAACTTTGAATTCCTTTTGCGTTTTTAGCATATAGTTTCATATCTATTTAACAAATAAATCGCCATAAGACGGTATTTACATATTCAACTCAAACATCTGCCATAAAGTTCATGCCTTATGCCACAAAGTGTATCTCAATTCGTAGGCCTTGTGTTTCGCTTAACAAGTTATTACACGTTACACTTGCTGCTAGTAAAGTTAAATCGATTTTATGGTTGAAAATTACAACAATTTTGAGTTCAAAAAAATTATTAAAGAACAACATTTGAAATTGACTTTCTATTATTGTAACGCAGTGTACAAGAAGATTTGCTAAATTGCGTGAAAATGTTTATATTTTATTACACAACTAAACTTAACTAAACTGTGCATTTGTTTTATACTTTGCCATCATTGTGTAAGTCTAGCATATTAAATTTGTGTCTAGGTTTATAATGTCTAAACGTAATGAATACTGTGGTGGATAGTAGAAAATTTCTTTAAAACCTTTATTTAAAGTATGTGTCTTAAGTCTATTGTTTTAGATGTTAGTAATTAAATTTTCTTTATTTTCTTGTTTTTTATTATATTTCCAGCTCAATCATACCAGTGATAATGTTGGTCAAGTCTTTCAAGATGAGGAAAATATGGCTGCAATTTTAATGAGACGCCATGAAGTAACCGGTGATTTAGTAATGGTACGTAAACATACATACATACATACTTTATTTTTTATTTAATAATTTTAGTAAAAGGTGTTTGAATTATGAAAATTGTTAAGCCATTAATGAATGTACCAACATCTACGCTAGAGTTTAAAAGTTTAACACAAAAATATGACCTTGAAAGGCCGGCCACAATTACTTGAAATAAAATTTTTTTTTTGGTTGGTTGGTAGTACTTGCAATACTAAATAAAAAGCAATTGCTTTTAATAAAATAGATGATGTCAAAACCTTAATAAATTAAAATAATAAAAAAAAACAATAACAATAGTTTAATGTGCAATGGTGCAGAAATATTAACAAAAAACAAAATAAAAAAAGTTAGGTTAAGTTAAGCAACTTTTAGAAAAATTCTTTAAAAAGAACTTGTTTTTGTTTGTTTTTTTTTTCTTTTGTAAACAAAAAATACCTCATTAACAAACTATTGTTTAATTTTTTATTTATTTTTTTTTTTATTTCTTTTATTATTTCACTTGAACACATGTTTGTTGTTACAAACTGTTTGCAAACAATAACCATTTTGCTTAGATTATTAAATTGTTTTAGTTTTTATAGAACGGTTTTGTTTTCTTGTTTTTTTTTAACAATTATTTTTAAACGTTTTAATGCTTTTGTTTTTTTTTTTTTCTTTATTGAGTGGGAAGTTATTAACTAAAGCTCACCTTAAAGACATAATTGTTATTTGCATTTTTTTTTACCCAGATCTACTGAAAGAAAAAAAAAATTCAAAAAATTATCAAAACAACTAACTCCTCACGTTTTTATAACAGCAGCGTAGTTGGTAAGAGATTCTCAATAGCTTTCAATGGTAAACTTGCGTATACCGGGCACAGTTGGTTCTTCCCTGCGACCAAATTTTGTACGAAATGTTACTTGAAATTTCGATGCAAATGTATCACTGTGGGTTTTATGAACCCAAAATACGGCAAATTTGCTTATTAACACACCCACCAAGATGGAACTGAGCTTCATCCGGAAAGATAATTTTTTTTAATCGGCATCATCGTGCAGTTTCTCATTGGCCCCCAGAAATTCCAACATTGTTCGAGCGTAAATCATTTCATTACGTTCAGTGGAGAGAATGTACTGAATTTTTCGACAGAATAGAATGACATAAGTATTGCCAGATTCAAAATAACCGATGCTTCAAACTTAAACCGTTAGATGGCCAACCCGATGCACATATAATTAGTCAGTATTACAATCAAGCTTCTCACACTGCTTATGTTGTAAGCTTTAATTTTATACATGAGTGGGCGGTACATGCAGTTTAAAGTCGACTTCGAACGATAGACTTTTAAGAAGCTTTTTCATGGCAATGTTTTCTTTACTCTCAGGGCTTTAGCCCAGAAATCTGGTGAGAGGAAGTCATCGAAGAAAAATTTTCATATTTCGTTTGTTTGGAGATTTCTGAACCAGAGGTTTGATCTATGGCCTCATGTCTAATAAGCCAACACGCTACCTACTAAGCTACAGCGATTCAGGCGAATAATGTTTGTTTATTTACTCAGGCGAACAAATCAATCAAATTGCTTAGAACTTCGTTTAATTGAGAGGTATTGGCTTTTAGTAAAAAGAAAAAAATCTTTGAAAAACACAAAAAGCTTAGACACATTAGGGTAAAGCTATTAGGTCGGTAGGTCAAAGTGGAAGCTTTGATTATCAAAGATTGCTTGAGCACGCATAGCGACCCGTTGTGACGCCACAGCTAAACACAGCATTGTACTGACCGAGTTCCACCAAACTAGAAAAGAAGCTGGTCAGTGCAAAGGGTTGCACAGGGTAAAACTATTACTTGTTAAACAATTTAATGTTTGTCTGAAGTTGCAAACTTTTGATTCAAACCCCAGGTCAAATATCACAAACAAAACGAAATATGAAAAAAATATTTCTTCGGTGACTTCCTCTCAGCAGATTGCTGGCAAAAACTCTGTGAGTAAATAAAATTGCCATGAAAAGCTGTTCAAAAATCTATCGTTCGATGTCGCCTTTAAACTGTAGATCGCGGCACTCGTATATAAACTTAACATACACATTATAAGAGGTGTTAGAAGCTAGGTTGTAATCCTGACTAAGTAAGTAAGTAAGTAGCCTTTGACTACTTTGTATACCACTGCAGACGCCTCTGCAATATGAATTAATTTTTTTTTCATTTCTTATTTTTGTCCGCAAATAGTTTAAGTAGATCATTTAATTTTACTGTTGCATTATATTCATGAGCTAGAACAAAAACCAAAAGCGGTTTATTATACTTTAAATTATTAGATTAAATCACCTTGAATCAATATATGTGTCCACCAAAATACTACTATACTAGTAGAGTTGAATTAAATTCTTTCACAAAAATTAAAAAATAAAAAATAAAATAAAAAATCATATTTAAAGAGTTCAAGCAATTTGTTAATAATGTAGTCGAGTAAATTTAATTAAGTGACTGTAATTAGTGCCTTGACCAATTTTGTTTTTCTCTGTTTTTGCAACATGTTGAAAGTTCTAATTAGAATAAGAATTTTTTTTCTTAAAAACACCACATTATGCCACTAGTTTACATAAAAAAACAATTTTTCTCGAAATGAGAAATAAGAAAGAAGTTCTTCAGAGTTGCCAGATCAAAACTAAATGAAGTATAAATAGAGTAAAAGCTGAAATTGCCAGTAGGTAATTGCAAAAAGCGGCCAGCTTTTGGTACACTAGGCGCAGGGGTGAAACTTGATTTTTAAATGAAAGGGACCTTTGAAATAAAATTAATTGTGTGTGGTTTTATCAAATAAAGTGTGTTGTACATGAATACATAATTGTATATATACAACCCTTCAGTCAGGGTTGGGGACCAAGCTTATCAAGTCACCTATGTTGTATGTATGTGTTAATTTTATACATGAGTGGTGCGAACTACGTTTAAAGTCGTCTTCTTTTTGTCGAGAGACATCTTCATAGCCATTTTATTGTGCTTCGTAATGGAGCATTGGTTTCTGCAAGACCATATATGGGTTTTCTAAGACCCAATACCGCAATTTGACTTATCAGAGTGAAAATGAACGTTACCTAAACGTAAATCAAATCATTACGTTCAGTGGGAGAGAATGTGCTGAATTTTGTGACAGAATAGAATGACATAAGTATTGCCAGATTCGAAATAACCGATGATTCAAATTTAAATCGATAGATGGTCCGCTCGATGCAAGCACGTTTCTTAACAACACAATAAAGTTTGTAACACATTTAAAGGCAATATCAGTGGCTTAATTAGTGTCTTAATCTTTGAAGAAAAAATTAATAATTGGGAGTTTTTCAGGAGTTTTGCACTCAGAAATATATTACATCAGTGGTACTTTTGCGACTGAAATAGAGTTAAGACCACAGGCTCCTTCTCCATCATATGTATTGATTATTGAACTTTAAATGTAACTTAATCTTTTAAATGTCACTTTATTCTTAAGCATTTGTCTTAAAGCTTTTATTTCCATTTGATTAATAAAAATTATGTCCCAAGCTAAGCTCTAAAGCACCAGTATTTTCCATTAATGAAATATATGTGTAATCTGAGTTTGCCATGATGGAACCCAATGTCTTTTCTTTGAATGATTCTTGCCGTCTTGAAGTGAGGTCACAGTTCAAACCCAAGATCAGACATCTCGAACATAACGAAATATGAAAGAATATTCCTTAGGCGACTTCCCCTCAACAGATTTCTGCGAAAAAGTCTGAGAGTAAATAAAATTTTAATTAAAATGTTTTCCGCACTTATGGATAAAATGAACATACACAGTAGTTATGAAAAGCTAGGTCGTAATACCTAACTAATGGATGTAATGACCAACTGTAACTTTCAATGATTGGTTGATCAGAGCGAGGGCTTGTTAATATAAAGACTATCAAATGGAAAACGGATAAACCAATTCGCTAATGCTTTTCTTGTTACAGCATTGTGGCCATAAACTTCATAAATTTTAACAACATGCGTGATCCTTATTACACTTTTTAATAATAGAAAAGCCAATGTTTTCCCATTTGTTTGCTAAAAAAAAAATAGCACAGACTAATACGATTTTAATAACCTTTTCTAACAAAGTGAAGTTTAAATGTCACCAGCTTGCCAACAAGCTACAGTGTTGCTTAAGACATTACAGTTTGGGACAAACTTGAAAGGAATCTCTTTTATTCACGTTACGAACTTATTAAATAAATTAAAATTTAAATTAAATAATAGGAAATGCATATGATTTTTGTACACTTTTCTTCTTTAGAAACCAATCATCATTTTTAATATGAAAACAACTTAATCACGTTTGTCGTTTTCGACATAAAACTCAGACTAGACTGTCAAAAATTTTTTTTTACAAAATTGTAACACACTGCCATAAATGTTTCTTAAAATTTTTTTAATTCAATTGAAAAGAAAAAACGAACTATTTTAACGCTTTTTTCCATATGTTATGTTGTTATGGTTGTGTGTTAAAAAATTAGATTTTCATATGTGTCGCCTTACGTGTTGTTTTTTTTTTTTTTTTTTTTGTCTGTCTATCTATCTGCCATTTTCAATATTTCTGGATCTTTTTTCTGTTTTTTTTTGCCAAGTCTTTCAGCATGGTGTTTAAGCTGCATGTCACTAATGTTGATTGTTGCATGTTGTTATGCAATATGCTTTAGGGGCCTACATTTTTTCCACCATGGAACACACAGACACCCTACTAATACTAAAGCGCATGAAATAAAACAGAAACTAACAAATAATAACCAGTGACTACTGTCTGTATTTATTTCTTAGTATGAAATGAATTTGTACTCATGCACAAAAAAAAAAAATATAATCAACACCAACGCCATATGCCATATGAAATTGAAAATGACAGTGGGCCAGATAAAGTAAAAAATTTCTAAAATCTTCAGACACAATCGAATAAGAAGGAATCCTTTAAAAAGTTTAAATAAAAATTTAATTTTTGAAATCTTAAAGAAACCTTTCAGTTGCACCCACTGTTCAAGTCCTTTCATAGTTTGTACGCCATGAATTCCATTACTGTCTACCATACTTGTATGTATGTATGTATGCATGTTTTGAAATCATAAATACATATCTCTCTGTGAGCGAAAATTGAACACTTCATGGTTTATTTTTTATTTATAGTTCAAATAACATGATAACAACGATTTATTTATATGCACCGCTTTAAATTCGAGGGTGTTTAAAATAAGAATTCCGTTAGAAAAAAAAAAGAAGAAAGAAAAAAACAGCAAAATTTTGAAGAAATTTAATACACATATAGGCAAAGCATACGACACCATTAACAGTTCCAGTTTTGCAAATAATAGTCTTCCTCTCCAATTAAGTATTTTCTTTTATAATATACCTCAATGTCTAACTGCTAATGCAGCAGTGCTTGCCATATAAAGAAAGTATATTTATGACGGCACTAAATTATACTGTGGTGTAATTTCTGCTTGAAATTAAAGCGACCACAGTTTAATGTTAAGGCGAAATTGTAAAACAACTTTGTTTGAACAGAAATTAAAGGAATTTTTTTTTTATAGTTTAGCAAACCCCTTTAATAAAGGATTACGACCTAGCTTCTTTGCACTTATATTGTGTGTGCTTAATTTTATAAGGAGTGGCAGCACTGACAGTTTAAAAGTCTACCTCCGAACAATAAATTTTTTTTATGGAAGAATCTTTTCATGGCTATTTCTATTTACTCTCAGAATTTGCCACAAAACTGGCTAAAAGGACATTCATCGAAATGAAATTTTCTTCATATTTTGTTTTGTGAAGATGGTCTGATAGCGCTACGCTTTGACCATGGCCTCATGTCTTAATAAGCACAAAACACTTACGCACTAAACTAGGATAACTTCTTCTTTCATACCCGAGGACTTATATAAAGCTTGCCAACAATATCCAAATCAAAATTATCTTGCCTGCTTATCAAGATCTATTAATAATACAGAGTTAGGTTAGTTGCAGTTGGTAGCTTTTGATCACCCAAAACTTACTTAAGCATGCCATAATGCCCTATATTGACCGAATTTCACAGAACTCTTCGAAAAAGTTATTAGCGCAGGACTGTTACTAAAAATAAGAGACTACCTAAGGTGTCTAGGCCTGAGGTTAGTGGTGGATACTTATTGGTAGGGCGTCATAGTTAATTACATTTAGAATCGCTAGATTTTTAGTTGCCACTACTGTAGCAATATTTCCAAATGCATTCCTTTCTTCATGATGAAAAATTTTATAAATTATTTCAAAAAAAATATATATCTTCGGCGACTTCCTCTCAGCAGATTACTGGTAAAAAAAATTGCCTTGAAAAGTTCTCCATAAAATCTGTCGTTCGGCAGTCGACTTTAAAACTGTCCCCAGTCATGTATAAATTAACCACACACAACATTAATGTGTAAACACACAACAAGTGGACGAATAATAAATAACAAAAAGAAGTGAAACATTTGAAAAATTCATTAAAAATTTAGTCTAGTGTCTACTGATACCACAAGTCTCTGTGGGTTTCTGTAATAATTAACAGAAAACTAAAGACTTTTCTTAATTCATGTTGCCTCGGTCAGTAAGCTAAAGGCATCCTTGATCCCTTTCGCACAAATTCCTGAACGCCTTCAGTTATCACATAAGTTGGTCATTACAACCTTCACTTACCGGATTACAAATTAGCTTCAAACATCACTATGGTTGTGCTGCTATTTTATGCCACAGTTTTGGGTTCTAGTTTCTATAGAAAACAAGATTTTAACTTTTTGAAATCAAAATGATTTTCTTTATCATTTGTAGTGTGTGTGTATATATGAATATTAAGTGAACTATTTAGATTTGACGTTTCTATAAGCCTTTACTATTTTTATTCAAATTTCAAAATTATCAACTTTTGTTTAAAGACACCCTACGTTATGGACTTCATATAAATATACAAATCAACCGTTTCAATTGCCAACATCCAAGAAATTACAATCTGAGTGCATTTTAAATTGCTATTACAAAATCGGAATTATTTTGCATTTTTTATTCAAATAAAACAAAAGACTTAAGCAAGAAGAACTTATTAATTATAAATTTTTTTTTTTCTGTTCTGCCCCCCCATTTGCCAGAAAAATAAATTGAATAAACGAAACGATGTTTCTCATCTGCTTTCAAGTTAAAAATTAAAAAAACATTTGTAAGATTGCATTAAGGAAAGAAAAAATTATAAGAAAAACGATAGAAAAATTAAAAAAAAAAAACATGATTTTTTGTTAACCAAAGGCCTGTTTTCTTAAACAAACAAGCATTTATCATTATTAAATATCAAGCATGTACAAAATGGTCATTTTATAACAAAAATAAAAAATAAAAATAAAGACAAGTTAGGCAAGGCATTAAAGAATATTAAAGACCCCAGCAGCCAGCTAAAGTCAATTGAGCTGTATGTAAGAAGAGAAGAGAAGAGAAATAGCGTAACGGTTAAATAACGTTTTAAATAAAATCTGGTCGGGGTGTATTATAATTATACATTCACGATGTAAGGCAATCTTTTTTTTTCTATAAAATTGTTCATTAACTATGGTGGTGGCGTTAGCAGCAAATCAATGATTTTTTTCCTTTAAATAATTCAAAAGTATAATTGCCATAAATTGTTAAAGAATTGAAAACAAATAATTTAATTGAAAGGTAGTTCATCTCCTTCAATGAATTAATGATTTCAATGTTCGAACCGTTAAGATTGTTTTTAGTCCGCTTTGCAACACAACTTTCCTGAAATTTAAATGAGCATCGACATTGTATTTCTTTTACAATAAGGCTGATGCCTAATGCCCAGACTCTTAATTCGAATATAATGATGCGAGCCCAATAAATTTTAGGTAATGTAGGCCACAATCATTATATATACATACATACTTGGATCACTATAACCCCTTTAGTAAGAATTTACAACCTAGTTCTCACTAAATGTCATTCATCCTACGGCTCAAAAACTTAGAAGCATACATAGACGCTGAGTTGCCCTGAAGCTTCAGAGCTTTGATTTGAATTTTCTAATGCCATCTAATGTTGTAGATGGTTATAGTGTGTTGGCTTAATTAGACGTGAGACCATGGTTCAAACCCAGGGTCAGACAACTCCCACATTACCATACAAAACATAATTGGCCATTACAGCCCTTCACAAACATCGTTCATATCAATACCATGAAGAGTGGGTACAAAAAAATCAATTACCATGGTGCGATAGGTGTCTCCGTTGACCGTAATGGTTACGCCGTCTTCATTTTCAAAGAAGTATTGGCTAATGATGCCTCTGCTCCAGAAGCCACACCAAACAGTCACTCTTAATGGGTGCATTGGCTTCTGCAAGACCACGTATGGGTTTTCTGAGCCACAAACACGGCAATTTTGCATATTAACATATCCGCCAACACAAAAATAAGCTACGTCCGAAAAGACGATTTTTTTTTTTGCAAATTCGACATCATTGTGCAGTTTCTCGTTGGCTCATTAAATAAATACCAACGTTGCTCAAGCGTAAATCGATTCATTACGTTCAGTGGACATCGAATACTGAATTTTATGACAGAATAGTATTGCCAAATTCAAAATTTAAATCAATAGATGGCCCACCCGATACAACTATAATACAAAACAAAATAGAAGTCATAACATGGAAAAGGAAAAACAAAAAACAACAACAACAACAACAACCAAAATAGAAAAAGATTACATAACTGAAAATAAAAGCAACATGCCTCTGCTATATAAAACAACATTGTAATAATTTTCTTATTAACGTTGACTGTTGTTATTGTTGTTTTTGTTGTTGCAGTTCATTATACATAAAAAAAACCTACCTACCAAATACAGCACCAGTACAACTAACAACAACAACTAGAAAATATACATAAGCCAGCTACATACAATAAATATTTTAATGCCAAACAACACTGACAATGAGCCATTGATGTTGCCTGTATCCATCCATTGCTGTGTTCATTCATTTGAAAATGATGGCAAAAATCTTTTTGTATTTTTCGTCTGAGATTTTTCCTTAACAATAACAACAACAACAACAACAACGAAAAAAAAATATTTCAATTCGCTTGTCGTTATTGAATAAATGACTATGCGACGTACAGTGTTTGGCTGTTTCAACGAATGTACGTATGAATGAACTCTTTAATGATGCAACAGTTCAAGATGCACATTTAACAAGCTGTTAAGTTGAGCTCTTTTCAACTTCTTGCTTTTTTCTATTTTTTTTTTCGTTATTTTTTTCGCTTTTGCTTTTGTGTTGTTGTTAGAGTTTTTGTGGCAGAAACAACAAAATTTTTTGTTGCATGTTTAGCAACTTACTTTCTAATGAGACCATTAAACGTCTCTGTGGCGTATAAATTTATGCGTTTTTCTCTCTTAATTGTATCAGGCAGTAATAAAACTCCACAGACAAAGCTTCCAATTGGGTAATAAATTGTTAAAATTACACTCAAGCCTATCTAATTAAAGTGACTGCAAAGTGAATTATGTCAACGTAATACGGACTGGGAATACTCTTTGGACTAAAAATTGTTTTGGCAATAATTTCTGGCAGTTTGAAGGAGCTGAGGTGAAACTTCTTTCAATAAATATTTTGAAAATTGTTACTTCATGAAGGCATATTAATTCTAAATGGTCTAACACTGGTCTTAATAACGGTAAATTTGATTGATAAGTTTTCGAGTTTCCATAATTTGTTTTGATAATCAATTCTGTATTTGACGCTTGAATCCTAAGCCACATTTTTTTTCTTCTTCTATTCAAGCAGTGCTTTGTGTTGAAATAAAGGAAAGGAAACATAGTTTATAGGAGAAGAGAAAAAGGAGGGGGTGTCCAACAATTCTATTTAATAACCATACCATAATTTCTTTGTAATAATTCTCATTTCCTTTTTTCTGTTGTGAGTAATCACATATGTAAAGTCAGACAAACAATTTGACAATCACAAATACCCAAAATAACTGATGGGAATCGAAACACAGCCTCGGGGCTGGAAGCTTTGCACAATACTTACTTACTACTATACCTCTTCAGATCCTGTCATAAAAAACAAGGTTACCATACCAAATAATATTTCCTAGTACAGCAAAAAATTTTATCAGCTGTATTGACCAACAGATGTTGACTGTTTGTTATTCAAACAACTTAACAACCTCTGTAGTTTCCCTAATAGCTGAATGAGTAGGGGTTTTTGTTGGTGGTAGAATCTTTCCTTTGTAATATTGAAACAAGAAGTAAATACTGCTGGGGTATTATCAATCCCTGACAAAAGCATTGGGCTTTCAAATAAGTTTATGAAAAACGTTGTTTTATATTTCAAACGAGCCTTATGAAACCCTATAGACAAACATTGCAAGCAAATACTGCTGAGGTATTATCAATCCCTGACAAAAACATTAGGCTTTCAAATAAGTTCATGAAAAACGTTGTTTTATATTTCAAACGAGGCTTATGAAACCCTATAGCTTACATTATGGTCGAGTTTTCTGAATTTTCGGAGAGACAAACTATACCAAAAGCGTTCTGGAACCCTCTACGGTATTTAAATTTATGACAGAGAAAGTTTAAGAGAGTGCTGCAGAGATACTGAAAATAATAATCAAGGTCCGTACTATATGGCGCATGCATCAAAACATCCCAGCTAAGCTCTAAGCACCAGTATTTTCCAGTTAATGAAATATATGTGTAATCTGAGTTTGCCATGATGGAACCCAATGTCTTTTCTTTGAATGAATTCTTGCCGTCTTGAAGTGAGGTCACAGTTCAAACCCAAGATCAGACATCTCGAACATAACGAAATATGAAAGAATATTCCTTAGGCGACTTCCCCTCAACAGATTTCTGCGAAAAAGTCTGAGAGTAAATAAAATTTTAATTAAAATGTTTTCCGCCACTTATGGATAAAATGAACATACACAGTAGTTATGAAAAGCTAGGTCGTAATCCTAACTAATGGATTGTAATGACCAACTGTTAACTTTCAAGTGATTGGTTGATCAGAGCGAGGTGCTTAGTTAATATAAAGACTATCAAATGGAAAACGGATAAACCAATTCGCTAATGCTTTTCTTGTTACAGCATTGTGCCCATAAACTTCATAAATTTTAACAACATGCGGTGATGCCTTATTACACTTTTTAATAATAGAAAAGCCAATGTTTTCCCATTTGTTTGCTAAAAAAAAAATAGCACAGACTAATACGATTTTAATAACCTTTTCTAACAAAGTGAAGTTTAAATGTCACCAGCTTGCCAACAAGCTACAGTGTTGCTTAAGACATTACAGTTTGGGGACAAACTTGAAAGGAATCTCTTTTATTCACGTTACGAACTTATTAAATAAATTAAAATTTAAATTAAATAATAGGAAATGCATATGATTTTTGTACACTTTTCTTCTTTAGAAACCAATCATCATTTTTAATATGAAAACAACTTAATCACGTTTGTCGTTTTCGACATAAAACTCAGACTAGACTGTCAAAAATTTTTTTTACAAAATTGTAACACACTGCCATAAAATGTTTCTTAAAATTTTTTTAATTCAATTGAAAAGAAAAAAACGAACTTATTTTAACGCTTTTTTTCCATATGTTATGTGTTATGGTTGTGTGTTAAAAAATATAGATTTTCATATGTGTCGCCTTACGTGTTGTTTTTTTTTTTTTTTTTTTTGTCTGTCTATCTATCTGTTCCATTTTCAATATTTCTGGATCTTTTTCTGTTTTTTTTTGCAAGTCTTTCAGCATGGTGTTTAAGCTGCATGTCACTAATGTTGATGTTGCATGTTGTTATGCAATATGCTTTAGGGGGCCTACATTTTTTCCACCATGGAACACACAGACAGCCAACTAATACTAAGAGCGCATGAAATAAAACAGAAACTAACAAATAATACCAGTGACTACTGTCTGTATTTATTTCTTAGTATGAAATGAATTTGTACTCATGCACAAAAAAAAAAAAATATAATCAACACCAACGCCATATGCCATATGAAATTGAAAATGACAGTGGGCCAGATAAAGTAAAAAATTTCTAAAATCTTCAGACACAATCGAATAAGCAAGGAATCCTTTAAAAAGTTTAAATAAAAATTTAATTTTTGAAAATCTTAAGAAAACCTTTCAGTTGCACCCACTGTTCAAGTCCTTTCATAGTTTGTACGCATGAATTTCCATTACTGTCTACCATACTTGTATGTATGTATGTATGCATGTTTTGAAAATCATAAATACATATCTCTCTGTGGCGAAAATTGTAACACTTCATGGTTTATATTTTTAATTTATATGTTCAAATAACATGATAACAACGATTTATTTATATGCACTCGCTTTAATTCGAGGGTGTTTAAATAGAATTCCTTAGAAAAAAAAAAGAAGAAAGAAAAAAACCAGCAAAATTTTGAAAGAAATTTAATGACACATGTATAGGCACAAGCATACGACACCATAAACATGTTCCAGTTTTGCAAAATAATACTCTTGTGCTCCAATTAAGTAATTTTCTTATAATATCCTCATGTCTAACTGCTATGCAGCAGTGCTGCCATAAAGAAAGTATATTTATGGGCCACTAAATTTACTGTGTGTAATTTCTGTGAAATTAAAGCACACAGTTTAAGTTAAGGCTGAAATTTGTAAACAACTTTGTTTGAACAGAAATTAAAGGAAATTTTTTTATAGTTTACAACCCTTTAATAAGGATTACGACCTAGCTTCTTTTGGCACTTATATTGTGTGTGTTAATTTTATAAATGAGTGGCAGCACTGACAGTTTAAAGTCAACTCCGAACAATAAATTTTTTTTTTTGAGAATCTTTTCATGGCTATTTTATTTACTCTCAGAGATTTTGCCACAAAACTGCTAAAAGGACATCATCGATGAAATATTTCTTCATATTTTGTTTTGTTGAAGATGTCTGTACCTACGCTTTGAACCATGGCCTCATGTCTAATAAGCCAAAACACTTACCACTAAACTAGGATAACTTCTTCTTTCATTACCGAGCTTTATAAGCTTGCCAACAATATCAAATCAAATTATCTTGCCTGCTTATCAAGAGTCTTAGTTAAAAATAAGAGTTAGGTTAGGTTGCAGTGGTAGCTTTGATACCAAAACTTACTTAAGCATGCATAATGGCCCTATATTGACCGAATTTCACAGAACTCTTCGAAAAAGTTGATTAGCGCAGGAACTGTACTAAAAATAAGAGACTACCTAAGTGTCTAGCTGAGGTTAGTGGTGATACTATGGTAGGGCGTCATAGTTAATTACATTTAGAAGTCGCTAGATTTGTTGCCACTACTGTAGTAATAATTTCCAAATGCATTTCCTTCTTCAATGATGAAAAATTTTATGAAATATTTCAAAAAAAATATATCTTCGGCGACTTCCTCTCAGCAGATTACTGGTAAAAAAATTGCCTTGAAAAGTTTCTCAAAAAATCTGTCGTTCGGAGTCGACTTTAAACTGTCCCGCCAGTCATGTATAAAATTAACACACACAACATAAGTGGTGTAACACACACAACAAGTGACGAATAATAAATAACAACAAAAAGAAGTGAAACATTTGAAAAATTCATTAAAAATTTAGTTCTAGTACTACTGTATACCACAAGTCTCTGGGGTTTCTGTAATAATTAACAGAAAACTAAAGACTTTTCTTAATATGTTGCTCGGTCAGTAGCTAAAGGATCCTTGATCCCTTTCGCACAAATCCTGAACGCCTTCAGTTATCACATAATTGGTCATTACAACCCTTCACTGACAGGATTACCATTAGCTTTCAACATCACTTATGTTGTGGCTGCTATTTTTATGCACAGTTTTGGCTTCTAGTTTTCTATAGAAAACAAGATTTAACTTTTTGGAAACAAAAATGTTTCTTTATCAGTTTGTAGTGTGTGGTATAATGAATATAAGGAACTTATTTAGACGTTTTGACGTTTCTATAAGCCTTTACTTTTTTATTCAAATTACAAAATTTATCACATTTTGTTTAAAGACACCCTACGTTTATGGACTTCATATAAAATATACAAATCACCGTTTCTAATTGCAACATCCAAAAATACAATCTGAGTGCATTTTAAATTTGTATTACAAATCGAATTATTTTGCATTTTTTATCAAATAAAACAAAAGACTTAAGCAACAAACTTATTAATTATAAATTTTTTTTTTTCTGTTTCTGCCCCCCCATTTGCCAGTAAAAATAAATTGAATAAACGAAACGATGTTTCTCATCTGCTTTCAAATTAAAATTAAAAAAACATTTCGTAAGATTGCATTAAAGAAAGAAAAAAAAATTATTAAGAAAAACGAATAGAAAATTAAAAAAAAAAAACATGATTTTTTGTTAACCAAAGCCTGTTTTCTTAACAACACAAGCATTTATCATTTATTAAATATCAAGGCCATGTACAAAATGGTCATCTTTAATAACAAAAAATAAAAAAAAAAAAATAAAAGACAAGTTACAAGGCATTAAAGAAATATTAAAGACCCAGCAGCAGCTAAAGTCAATTGACTTGTATGTTAAGAAGAGAAGAGAAGAGAAATAGCGTAACGTTAAAGTAACGTTTTAAATAAAATGGTCGGGGGGTATTTAATTATACATTCACATGGTAAAGCAATCTTTTTTTTCTATAAAATTGTTCATAAATATGGTGGTGGCGGTTAAGCAGCAAATCATTGATTTTTTTTCCTTTAAATAATTCAAAGATAATTTGCAATAAATTGTTAAAGAATTGAAAACAAATAATTTAATTGAAAGGTAGTTCATCTCCTTCAATGAATTATGATTTAATGTTGCAACCGTAAGAATTGTTTTAGTCGCTGCAACAACTTTGCTGAAATTTAAATGAGCTCGACATGTATTTCTTTTACAAGAGCTGATAGCCTAATGGCCAGACTTCTTAATTCGAATATAATTGGGCAATAATTTTAGGTAATGTAGCCACAAGTCATTATACATACATACATACTTGGTCACTATAACCCTTTAGTAAGAATTACAACCTAGTTTCTCACATGTCATCATCTAGGCTCAAAACTAGGAAGCATACATAGACTGTGAGTTGCCTGAAGCTTCAAGAGCTTGATTTGAATTTTCTAATGCATCTAATGTTGTAGTATGGTTAGCTAGTGTGTTGGCTTATTAGACGTGAGACCATGGTTCAAACCCCAGACAACTCCACAATACCATACATAAACATAATTGGCCATTACAGCCCTTCAGTCAGGATTACGGTCTAGGTTCTCACACCACTTATGTTGTGTGTGTTAATTTTATACATGAGTGGTGGGACCTACAGTTTAAAGTCGACAGATTTTTTGAAAAACTTTTCATAACAATTTTATTTACTCTCAGAGTTTTTGCCAGAAATCTGCTGAGAGGCAGCCGCCGAAGAAATATTTTTCATATTTTGTTTTAGATGTCTGACCGGGGATGCGAACCGTGGCCTTTCGTCTAATAAGCCAACATACTACACTACGGCGACTTCAGACAACTCCAACAAAACCGAAATACGAAAGAGGCAGGAGAGTGCCTCCTTGCAGATTTCTGACTCTGTACCCTGAAAGTAAATAAAATCGCCATGAAAAGTTTCGCATAAATCTAGCGTTCGAAGTCAGCATTAAACTGTAGGTCCTGCCCACTCATGTATAAAATTAACTTACACAACATAAGTGGTGTAAAAAGCTAGGTCGTAATCTTAAATGAAGGGTTGTAATGACCTATTATGTATGTACAGTGAGTTTCAAAAGAAACTGTAAATCAAAAAATATATCTTAAAAATTACCGTTATTTTTATTAAAAAAAAAAAATAAAAAAATTTCAAAATATTGTCAAATTTTTTAGGTCACTCTCCTTAAGTGTTAAAAGCTAAGTTTGGTAATTGTTAGAATTTTATCCATAGTCTGCAGTCTTTTTTTTTTTTTTTGACGCTCACTGTACGTACTGTAAGCATTGTAATGATACTGAAAAAAAATAATTATTTTGAAACATCAAACGCATCTTATTTTAAACAATCTCTGACAAAGAAAAATTCAAGAAATCTCAATAATAATTTTAATAATCTTTTTTGAATCAATATACATACATACAACACACATAAGTATAGAAGGCAATAGAAGCCGTTTAGCAAACGACTGAAAATATTGATTTAAACTCTCGTTTAAACTGCCAATAAACATTTTTTTCCTTTTTACATGACTTCTAAACGTATGCGTCTAATGGCATTTTTCTGTAAAAAATTGTATAAATTTTGTCCAAAATAAGAAACATAAAAAGCCAAAAAGGTTAAAAGTATTTTAAGAAAAATGTCAAATTTTCAAAAAAAAAAAATTTTTTTTAATATTTAACCACAGAGACAATCTTTAAAATAAAAAAATTAAAAAAAAAAATTTTTTTTTTTGTCAATTTAAAAGAATCGATTGAAGTAAACCTGACCTTTTCAGCTAACGGTTGCTTATATTTATTGAGCCATGCGATATGAAATCGTCTTCTTATTTAATGGCCAGTTTTACAATAGAAAAAAATTTTACAAATTTGGCATACGCTTAATGGTTTGGTTTACCAGTTTAATTTGTCAGTTTTTTTTTAATTTGATTTTTTTTTTTTTTGTAATAATTGTTTGAAAAAGATTATAATCTTCTCATCGTATAATACCTGTTAATAGAATTTAACATGCAATCATAGTGTGTACAATGTCTATATTT